>MU770238.1:0-128985 GCA_026770625.1 Nicotiana glauca | reverse complement strand
TTCTTCTTCTTCTTCTTCTTCTTCTTCTTCTTCTTCTTCTTCTTCTTCTTCTTCTTCTTCTTCTTCTTCTTCTTCTTCTTCTTCTTCTTCTTCGATGTCGATTCATCCACACTTCCATTCCTTGTAGAGGAAGGCTAACTGCTTGCTGGCTGGGAGCTTTCTTCTGCTTCTTCTTCTTCTTCTTTTTCTTCTTCTTCGATGTCGATTCATCCGCACTTTCATTTCTTATAGAGGAAGGCTAATTACTTGCTGGCTGGGAGCTGTATGAGTGGTAACGTCCACGTACGGCTCCGTGAGAAGGGCGGTGGATGGAAATGGCCTAGTTGTACTTCACTGTCATCTTCAATGGGGTCTATTCTTTCTTTTTTGGGAGAGTATGCCAATATAATCTTAATGAGGTGCGGGGCTTTACATCTGACTTTCGTTGGGCTTCTCTCTTCGGGAGCCAGTGCCCCGGCATTTTTATGCTTCTTCTTCTTCTTCTTCTTCTTCTTCTTCAAGTTTCAATATGAAATTCAGCCAAAATCAAGTCTAATCTTCACCATACACCCTCAAAATTGAGATATAAATTCCAAAGAATATTCTCAATTATTTACAACAATACTCAATCTTAACAAATAATAGTTTTTAAAAATCCAATTCAAAGCTTTAAAGCTTTTTAATGGTTGTCAATAGTAGAGAATCAAACACATCAAAATTTATTGATTGATAATTTCAATTTGAACATCAATTGTGCAACATAAAAGGAAATTGCTAAGCTAAAACTCTATATCAAAACAACTAAAATTCATTCACAAAAAAAGGATAAAAAATAGAGAAAAACAAAAGAAGAAAATTGGGGAACGAGCACAGAAGGGGGAGAGAGAGAGAGAGAGAGAGGTGAGGTTGGGGGTGGGGGTGGAAATAACTGATTCCCTATTCAATTCCTAATATACATGAATACTCATTAATACTAATTTTTATATAATTAATAAATTATATATACTAATATAATTAAGTTAAAACTTGATTAGGAAGGGTAAATAAATTTTATATGTAGTATAGGAATGAAAAAATGACACTGTATAGCCGATGTAAAAATAATAGCAAAAAAAGGTAGAAAATTTGTATATATATATATATATATTCTGTATGCTATATACAAAAATTATATTTAATTTTATACACTATTTTGGCTATAAGATGTAAATAGTTTCTGACGCGGGCTGAAAGTGATAATACCTATAGGAACGTAACTGTAAAAGGGATTTTTACACGGTTAGGCATTTCTTCAGAATTATTTTTAAAAATGACATCATTCTTTGTTTATTTCATAAATAGCAATTCTTTTTACAGATTAAGCACACAATTAATGAGTAATATAAATATAATGCACAAATTATGGGATTGGATCTTATCCTTATTTTATTTTTTCATACTCTTTCTCCTCTTTTCTAAATTTCATTTAGCATTCAAATCTCTCTCTCTCCTCTTATTAGAGGTAAAAGTAGGAGTTCTAATGATTTTTTTGATAATTTATTGCTACTGTGCATATAATATATACAAGATATATAATGATATTAATTCATAAAAAGTGCATACACAACATATAAGATATGTATAGTTTTCAAATATACGATGTGTATATATGTAATAAAATATATACAGGATATATCATATGCGTTTTTTTGTATATATATTAAATATACTGCTTATATAAGTATAATAATTTTTGTGTATATTTAAAAATACACATAAATAATTTTTTTACATATATAAAATATATGGTTTATATACATATAATACCAAAAATCGGGCGGTTTATTACTTATTACTAGTTACAATTTTTTTGACAAACCCAAAAACAAAAGAATTTTTCAACTCGTTGCACAAATTTATTATTTCTAAAAAAATATTAGTTCTACTCCAAATAATTAAAAAGAAAAAGGAGAGAAGTATGATGGACTAAAACATAAGAAGCACGACTTGAAATATGAGCAAAAAAGATCCCACGTATAATAGCATATAATTAATTACAACCACCATAATTGGAATTGAGAGAAATATTAAAATCATCATTGCCAAGTACTAATAAAATAAAGAGAAACACTTCTAAAAGATTAAAGTCTATCTAGCGTGAAATTAGCTAACGACAACATGATTTTTGCGGAGATTGGGGTGATGAAATGCCGGTTTAATAGATAGAGTGACTGAAATGCAAGTACATGATAGCCAAAATTGTAAATTAAATAATCTGCTAAGGCTGCGTAAATTTTTTTAAATTATTGCCTAGTTATGTTTTTTCCTCTTCTATTATAGTAGTATAGTCCACAAGCAGCCCATTTCGTTATGGGCTTTTAGAAAAGGGCTCAAGTAAATGAGCAAGTCAGTCCCTTTCCCAGTTCTATTCCAACGAGACCCCTAAACTAATAGTCCCACACTGACCACGAACTGAAGCTCCTCAGACTTTATACTCCGAAACTCAACAATGGAGTTCGTCCCTTCGGGGACATCCGATAAAATTGGAACGATACAGAGAAGATTAGCATGGCCCCTGCGCAAGGATGACACGCACAAATCGAGAAATGGTCCAAATTTTTTTGCCCTCAGGCCGGCGGCGAGATGCTCCGGTTCGAATTCTCTTTTTGCCCTGTCGTTGGCGCCGATACACTTTCTTAAGGTCCGTAAACTATTCCTTTCCTCGTCCCTCTTTTATCTTCTGCCCAAATTTGGTTGACGGGGATAGGCATATTATGCCCTACTGTAATTTCTTTTTCTGATATTAATGTTTTTGTAAATTTCACTCATGAAACACCTGAAACATTTATGAATATGAGCACTTAAACGTGGTCTTTCTTTAGTTTTCATTTCAGCATAGTAGTGCTCTCGTGTCTGTATTGCAACGGTTAAGTCTCATTTAAATTTTCTAGGTTGAGACTTTAAATGTCTATCTATGTATTTGGCATTTAATGAATTGACTGAGAAGGGGAGAGTTAAGGATTATTTAGAAGAATTTGTAACAGTGAGAGCTCAAATGTTGGTAAAAATGCTGCTTCGCATGAAGCTGTCCGTAAAATTGTTTCGACATTCTACATTAAGTCTTCCTGTAAATACTGAGTTTTTATATTAATTGGACAGAAGATGTTATTGAGTCTTCCTGTAAAAAGTGGGAATTGAAGATGTTATGAAAGCTCTTCTGAGAAATAGTTTTAACAATGACATTATTTGGATAGTTGAGAGCTTGGAGTTCGAGTTGCTGACATTTCCAAAAACTTGTCATTATTACGCTACTTTCAGTTTGATGTGTTCTTTTATTCAATGGAAACATTTATTTGTATTCTACATGGATTTGCTAATGCTGAAGCAGTGTCATTCCCTTTCATTTTGAATAAAATGACGCCACTATTGGGGTAAAAGGCCTATTGAGGAAGCAAGCTCACTCAATGTGTGTTGTGCTCAAGCTTCTCCCATGGAGGAAGCAAGCTCACTCAATGATGGAAGCACATGGCTGAACCAGATAGAGAGGAAATTGAGAGAGAAAGTATCTGATCTCATTGATTCTAAAATGAATACAATGCAATGCATGTATAATGTCTAACTTATGCCAACTCTAGATATGACAGCTGTAAACTAGCTATCACATTACGCTTCACTAACTAACTAACTGTATAGTGATTGACATATAACTACATATCCTAACACTCCCCCTTGTGCTGGGGGCGTAAAATTTTAATAACTCCCAGCTTGCCAAGCAAAAAACAATGTTGCACCTTGCCTAAACCTTTTGTCAACATGTCAGCCTGCTGATCTTTAGATCCAACGTAGTGTTTAACTATTGCCCCTTCTTTGATCTTGTCTCTCACAAAGTGACAATCAATTTTTATATGCTTAGTTCACTAGTGAAATATAGGATTTGCTGCAATCTGTAGTGCTGCTTTACTGTCACAAAACAAGTCGATATATCTGGTTCTGCAAACAACCCTAATAGCCATGTTACATCTGCTGTAACTGCTGCCAAGCTTCTGTACCTATGCTTTTGTTGAGCTTCTTGATACAGTTTGTTGTTTTTTCGACTTCCAAGATACAAGAGATTTTCCAAATTTTACCATGAAGCTAGTCATTGACCTGCTGGTATTAGGGCAAGCTGCCCAGTCAGCATCACAAAAGCATGTCAAATTGGTTGTCTGTTTGCTGCTCATAAGAACTCCTATTCCTGGTGCCTGCTTTATATACTTCACCTCTCGAACAGCTGCATCCCAATGTGACCTCTTTTGTGCTTGCATGAATTGACTTAATGTCTGCACTATATAGCTTATGTCAGGTCTTGTTATTGTCAAATACAATAGCCTCCCAATTAATCTTCGGTAAGCAGTTATGTCATCTAATGCCTCATCTCCTGTTATTCCTGCATGTGTATCAAATTCCAGGGAAGACAACTTCTGGTTCAAATCTACTGGTGTTGCAGCTTGTTTGGTGCCTCCTAATCCAAGGTTTGAGATTAGTTGGAGTGCATACTTTCCCTGATTTAATAGGATTCCTTTGTCTGATCTTGCAACTTCTATTTCCAAGAAGTATCTTAACTCTCCAAGGTCTTTCACCTTGAACTTCTGATGCAGAACATCCTTTGCTTCTTGTATGAATCTGGTGTTGCTTCCTGTTATCAGCAAATCATCCACATAAATCAGAATTGCCACAAAGTCATCTCCACTTCTTTTAGTGAACAATGAGTAGTCATATAAACTCTGTTTGTATCCTGCTTGTGATAAGGCTTCTGTGAGCTTTATGTTCCACTGCCTTGAAGCTTGTTTTAGCCCACATAGTGGCTTCATAAGTTTGCAAACCTTGGTCTCCCGTTGTCTTCTAAATCCCCGAGGGAGTTCCATGTATACTTCCTCTTCCAAATCTCCTTGTAAGAATACATTGAATACATCCATCTTATACATAGTCCATCCTTTTGTGGCTGCCAATGCAATGGCTGCTCTAATAGTTACGATTTTAGATACTGGAGAAAAGGTTTCATAAAAGTCCAACCCTTTCTTTTGGTTGTAACATTTGGCCACCAATCTAGCCTTGAACCTTTCTACATCTCCATTTGCTTTGTATTTGATCTTGTAAACCCATATTGATCCAATAGCAGCCTTGGCTTTAGGTAAGCCAACAACCTCCCATGTATGGTTGTTTTCCAATGCTTTAATTTCCATCTACATTGCTTCCATCCACTTCTTGTCCTTTGAGGCTTCCTTGAAACTCCGTGGCTCTGTTAGTGCTGAGATTTTGGCTAAGTAGCACTTGTATTTTTGTGTCACATTATCATAACATATGTAGTCAACTATAGAGTAAAGTGTTTCTCCATTTGCCTTTTGCTGGTCATGTAATCTTGAAGCCACAATGGTGCTTTAGTAGTTCTTCATGATTTCCTCAACGTCTCAGAAGTGTCGACTGTAGTTGTAGGAGCAAGGCCAGCAATTTCTGTATCAAGATTATCAAGTTGTGGTGTTGCATCTACAACAAGATCTGATTGTGTCTCCCCTTCATCTAATCCAGAGTCTAAAGCAGCTGGAGAACTGTCTTCAAACTCATCATCAGAAGAAGAATTATTCTCTTCTGGATTACTTGTATAATGATCAGCCGATGGATTTAGAATGTGCTCATCTGGAGTATCTGTTGAATCATGAGCAGGATCTAAGGGAGTTTGAGCAGTTTGAGTTTTCTCACTTTCATGATCATAATGCCCATCTTCCTCATGATTAGCCAGTCTCCCCCTACCGTTAGGTCTTGTAAATGCAGGCAGTTCAACACTGAATGGAAAAGAGACAGACATGTCCTTCTTGAATGGAAAAATGTGTTCTTTGAACACAACATCCCAACTCACAAGGAGGTGTTTGGACTCCAAATCCAGCAATATGTAACCCTTTTGCAGCTTTGTCTCTAGCTGAAAACTTGCCATGTTTAGGCAAATTGACTGCATAACACAAGTAGCCAAATACCCTTAAATGTGCCAAGGAAGGTGTTCTTCCATACAGAATCTCAAAAGGACATTTTCCATTGAGCACAGTAGTTGGAAGTTTGTTAATGACATAAATAACAACCTCTATGCATTCTCCCCAGAATATGGTAGGAATTCCTGGTTGAAACTTAAGTGTTCTTGCAACATCAAGTATGTGTCTATGTTTCCGTTCAACAATTCCATTTTGTTGTGGTGTATAAATACAACAACTTTGATGTATGATCCCATAAGAATCTAACAGTTCATTGTACTTGACATTGAGGAATTTAGTACCATTATCACTCCTAATTATCTTTACAGTGGCAAGGAACTGTGTTTTTAGCATAGGAAGAAATTTCTTGAGAACAACAATCATATTAGTCTTAAATTGTAGTAAGAACACCCAAGTATATATTGACATTTCATCAACAATGGATAAAAAATAAGGCTTCTTATGATAAGTAGGGGTCTTATAAAGTCCCCAAACATCTATATGTGGCATTTCTAGTATATGTGAATTCTTAGAATTACTGCTATGAAATGGCAACCTACTTTGCTTAGATAGTGGGCATATTGGACAATCAGTGATTGAGCTACCATCTGTTACTGTATCTTGTAAGAAGTTTATATGCTTCATAGTTCTCACTGAAGGGTGTCCAAGTCTTGCATGCCACAACTTTCCATTTGCCTGTGCACTTTGCACAGTTGCAGCTATGACCAGTTCCTTTGCCACTTTATTTAGAAAATTCTTTACTATCTACAACCCTCCTTTCTCTCTACCAATCCCCATCATCTTGCCACTGTAAAGGTCCTGAAATATGCAAAAGGCGGTAATAAATTGACAGAGCAAGAGAGATCCCTGGTCAGTTTTGAGACCGAGAGCAAATTGAATTTGAAATTAGGAACAAATAATACATTCTGCACCTTCATGTTATCCAAGAATTATCCAACTCCTATATGAGCAATAGTTGCCTTCTTCCAATAAGTAAGTTAACTTGTTCTCCATTTTGTGGATTAAGCTTCCTTTTTGTGTTTGACAATTCTAGACTGGCAGTAATATAATGTGAAGCACCTGAGTCAATTATCCACTCACTACATTTTAAATCTTCCAGGAGTGTAGTGATTATACCTGTCTTGTTTCCCTATGAATCATCAACTCCTTTGTTCAGCATGGTGAGTATCTTGTCATACTGATCTTTGGTGAAGAAATATCCATGTTCAGTGCTGTTCGGATTGAAATTTCCTTCCTTCACACATGATTTGTTGTCTAAATCCACATTACAGATTACATTGTTGGCTGAGTACTTCTTTCTTCCTTTGAAGTATATAGGGTATCCCACCAATTTGTAACAATTCTCCTTCAGGTGCCCTTTCATATTGCACTATTCACACTACATTAAAAGACTTCTTTCCTTTATAGGGGCTGCCCTCGACTTACTTGCATTACCAATGGATCAGCTTTCTCAGAACCAACAGAATTAGACCTTTGGCTTTCATCCTCAATAATCATTGCATAGGCTTGGTTCAACAGTTTTTATGAGTATTTGTCTCCTTGCCTGATCATAGGAGTCATTGAGTCCACTCAAAAACTGAAGCACCTCTGCGTTTGAAAATACTCTATGTTCTCCTTTGATTTTGCACAACCACATCCTAGTGAAGGAACCATGGCATCGTACTCTGCCCATAATTCCTTCAGCTTTGTGAAGTATGTTAAAAGTGAATCTGTACCTTGAGTTATTGTAGCAATTTCCCTATGCAATTGAAAAATTCTAACTCTATTCACCTTATCGAACCTTTCTCGCAAATCCTCCCACACTAGGTGCGTGTTTGATGCATAGACAATACCACTAAGAAGGTCCAGTGACACAATGTTCATGATCCAGGAATGCATAATAGCATTGTATATTTCCCAATCCTCGTGGAGCTCAGTCTTAAACGAGCTCATTTTTGCATGTGCCTAATACGAACCCTAACTTTCTCTTATCTTGTAAGGCTATTCGCATCGATCTATGCCAAATACCATAATTTTCTAATCCAGTGAGTTTGACATGAATTAGAATAGAACCTGGTGTGTCTGAAGGATGTACGAACAGAGGATGAGAGTGATCGATTTTTTCTGCTGTCATTGTTGAGCTTCGAAGATGACGTACTCTGAATCTACTCAAAAACGAGCTGAATTCGCGGGAATTCCAGTCTCTATTGCTCTAATACCATAAGAATTTACAGTGTGTGTTGTGCCCAAGCTTTTCCCATGGAAGAAGCAAGCTCACTCAATGATTGAAGCACGTGGCTGAACCAGATAGAGAGGAAATTGAGAGAGAAAATATTTGATCTCTTTGATTCTAAAATGAATACAGTGCAATGTATATATACACGTGTAGTGTCTAATTTATCCCAACTCTAGATATGATAGCTGTAAACTAGCTGTCACATGACACATCACTAACTAACTAACTGCAGAGTGATTAACTTACTAACTACATATAACTGCATATCCTAACAGTTCTTAATCTATTCAGAGTTTATTTCATCAGTTTAATTTCCTGTTCCCCCAAAGTCAGCTGACGACATAAGCATATTATTATGCTATAGTTGAATTTTGCATATGATATTGTTGCTTTTCTGAAATTCAGTCATGTCACGTATGAAATATTCATGAATATGAGCACTATAGGTATATTCCATTCCATGGTCTTTTCTTTTTCTTAAGTTTGAAGATAAATAAATAATTAGGAAAAGTTGAAAGATCATTCTTTGTTAAGTTTTCAGTTCATCAGTAGTGCATGAATTGCAATCCTGGACTCTTTTAAGGTCATCAAGAAACTTTATTGGTGGAGACTCAACAAGTTTATTACCAATCTAAATGTTGTAACTACTCAGATTTTAAGTACCATCTTGGTGATATCAATGTATAAATAAAATCTTATCTTTTCACAAAATAAGTTGTTACAGTCTAACTTGAGGAGCAAATTAGTGTCTTGTCCACACCACACCTAGGAAGATGATTGAGTATACTGCAAAGATCAATTCTGACGGTTAGAGTGGATAGAAAGGAAGCACAAAGTTCACGCAATAAAGTTTCTCTATTTAGTATTAGGAGCTCGGAGAAATTTGTCGGTGTAGCTTGTTCTCTCTGGAATTTTGTTCTTTCTTTTCTCTGTAGTTATATTGTTTTGAATATACCGGTGTTGATACTTGTGTTCGCAATTTACGACCTGGACATGTTGACGACCCAAAAATAAGTGAATCATTTGAAGGATATTCATCTAAATTGGGTTACATATGAAACAGATAGGGAATGTAATGATTAAGAAATACGCAAATTTTAAAAGCAATCTTAAAGTCATACACACTAATCATAAGTCTATTGGTTAACCAAACATCTTAAAGGCATGACATCCTTTACTGATGATACTTGTCTTCTGCAGGCTCCTTTAGTGAAGAGGCCTTTGGAGATTGGTAGAGTAAGAGATGGCTTGTACATGCTTTGCTCCAAGTGTTTTAGAGGCAACAACTCTTTCATTGCAGTTTCTCATCACTCCCGTGATGTAAATAGTTCTTGTTTGAATAATCTGCAATGTCATTCACCTTCACTTGTAAATAAGTCACCTCTGAATCAAATACAGAACCTTTCCCTTTCAACTGTTAATACTTCTTCTTTGAATGTTTATGTCTCTTGTTCTGGTTCTAATTCTTGTGTTTCTAAGGACAACAATGTGAACCTTTTATAGCACAATAGTCTTGGACATGTGCCATTTGTAAAAATGAAAGGTATCTCCGCTATACCTGCTGAATTCTCCCCTAAACAACCTTTCATATGCACAATCTGCCACATGGCTAGACAAACCAGACTGTCCTTTCCCCAAAGAGTCAGTACCTCATCCAAATTTTTTGAATTACTCCATGTAGACTTGTGGGGACCTTATCATGAACACACACATGACAAATATAGATACTTCATCACCATGGTAGATGACTACAGTAGAACTAGTTGGACTCAGTTGCTGGCATGCAAAAGCAATGGACTACATGCAATTAAGGCCTTTATCTCCTTAGTTGAAAATAAGTTCAAAACAAATATCAAGTCCATTAGATTTGACAATGGATTGGAATTTACCAACCTTGAAGCAACTGTTTTCTTTCGGTCAAAAGAAATTGTCCACCAAAGAACTTGTCCCTACACACGACAACAAAATGGAGTGGTAGAGAGGAAACACAGATATCTTCTTGAAACAGACATGGCCCTACTTTTCCAGTCCAAATACCTTTAAAGTATTAGGGAGAATATGTTCTAACAACCACTCAAACTATAAACAGGTTACCTACTGTATATCTCCCAAAAAAAAAGTCTCAATTTGAAGTCCTATATGGCGAGAAACCGGACTATACACAGCCAACAAGCTTTGGTTGTTTATGTTTTCCTTCAACACCTAAGATTCGCAGAAACAGATTTGAGCCAAAAACAGTTCTACATGTCTTTTTGGGCCATTCCTTTAGTGTGAAAGGTTACAAAGTTCTGGATTTGTCAACAAGGAAAATACACATTACCAGAGACATAATCTTTTATGAGTTTATATTTTCCTTTAACATCTGCTCTAAGTTTGTGTTTGTATCTTTTCCTACATTCTTTGATATTGTCTCCTCTGATGAACCTGTGATTGCTATTAATGACAGTGTTACTAGTGTGCCCACTAATGACTCATCACCTAACTCTTTATATATAAGATTTTCCTATCTTGCTGATCCTGTGTCTCCTCCTCCTTCTTCACCTTCTGTACCTTCTTTTTCAGCTTCCCCTCTTGATATTTCTGCACCTTCTCCTCCATGCCCATCTCCCTCTCTTTGTTCTCCTCCAGTATATCACTCTCTTGAGCCTTTAAGGTCACAAAGGGAACACAAAACTCTTGCCTATCTAAAAGACAATGTACATAATGGTAGCAATCCTGACTTTGTTTTCTAGTCATCACCACATAGCCCTTGAATCAATAACTCCTAACAGTCAGGTTTTGGAAAATAGTATTCGCAATGATAGTGAACCATCTTCTTTTGAGGAAGATGCTGTCAAGCCTTCTTGGCAAGGAACCATGGTCCAGGAATTTGAGGCACTCTATGCTAACAACACATGGAATCTAGTATCACTCCCTCCTAATAAGTAGGCAATAGGTTGTAGATGGGTCTATAAAGTAAAGCACATGTGTGATGGTAATATAGAAAAGTTCAAAGCTAGGCTAGTTGTGAATGGTTATACTCAATATGAGGGTGTAAACTTCACAGAGAAATTCTCTCCAGTAGTAAAGATGACTATAGTGAGAACACTTATTGTAGTTGCATTGAAGAATAACTGGTCAATGTTCCAATTGGATGTAACCAATGCTTTTCTCCTTGGAGATTTTCATGAGGAAGTATATATGCATATTCCACCAAGTCTCATGGTGAAAGACCAATCCCTGGTTTGCAAGTTAAACAAATCCCTATATGGTTTGAAACAAGCAGGTAGGCAATGGTATGAGAAGTTAACTGAGGCTTTACGCTCCAAAGGTTTCAACTACTCCATGAATGACTATTCATTATTTTACAAGCAGCAAGGAGATTCAGTGGTTTATGTGGTGGTGTATGTAGATAGTGTCTGGGTCATAGGTACAAATCAAGAGGAAATAAGTCAATTGAAAGCTTTCCTTCATGATAAGTTTAAGATAAAAGACTCAGGCAACTTGCACTAGCCTTGCTCAGGTGGTTTCAGTTCTGGCCGCATCAACCACTTCTTAGGCCGGGGGAGGTGCTTAGACTCCCGCTGCTCGTACTCCAGAGCAGGTTTTACAGGGGCTTCAGATACCAGGTGTACTAGCAGCCTAGTCGATTGCAATTTCTCATGCCCAGGTGGGTCCTATTATGAGTGATATAGGAGCAGAAGAGACTAGAGAAGTTTGGGAGGCTCAGGCATCCATCATTCAGTGGGGCTGAGTTAGAGGATGCTCAAGATTACTTGGATAGTTGGTAGTAGATTCTTCACACGATGGGTATTCTAGAGACTAGTGGGGTCTCATTTACTACTTTTCAGCTGACGGGGGCAGCCTTCAGATAGTGGGAGGCTTATGAGTGGAGCAGGCCAGTCGGGGCAGCATGACTTTCATGGCATGAGTTCTTCATTCTCTTTTTGGAGAAGTTTATGCCACTGACCCGCAAGAAGGAGCTGCACAGTAGTTTAAGCAACTACACCAGGAGGGCATGTCTGTGACCAAGTATGAGATGAGATTTTCAGAGTATGGATTGTCATGCGATCTGGTTGGTTCCCATTAAGAGGGAGAGGATTAGTAGGTTCATTGATGGCCTCGACTATCAGTTGTATTTTGTTATGCCTAAGGAGAATGCCTTAGGTTCTAGGTTCGACAAGGTGGTTGATATTGCTCAGTAGCTAGAGTTGGTCGGTAGTAAGGAGCGTGAGGAGAGGGAGGCCAAGAGGCCTCGTGGTTCGGGTGGTTTCAGTGGTGTTCCTTCAGGGGCAGTCCTACCATAGTAGGGGTCATCCTTGTAGGCCCGCTCAGATGGCTTGTCTAGTTCATCATGGTGCATAAGCTAGCCATGGTTCATACATAGCTCGTCCAGGTCAATCATCTATCAATTCTCTCCCAGCTCAGAGTTCATCCCGTGCTTCACCAGTTCAGGGTTCATCTATGCCAAGTCCTTCTAGCAGTTATTCTAGTAATCGGGGCACGATTCAGTCCCTACCACCATTATCGGGGAGTTTGGGCATGTGTGGAGACAGTCTCCCCGTCGCTCTAGAGGTCCAATTCAACAGAGGGGCCAGGCTATGACTTCTGCACTAGTTACTTCACCCGCCCAACCAGCTCATGGTGGGACTCAGGCAGCTAGAGGTTGCCCTGGAAGGGGGAGGTCGGTCAGGCTTGATTTTATTGTATTTTGCCATGCTAGAGGTTGTTGCTTCAAATGAAGTGTTCATAGGTATTGTTTTATTGTGCCACAGAGATGCTTCCACATTATTTGACCATAATTCTACTTATTCCTATGTATCATCCTATTTTACTCGTTATTTGGATATACCTTGTGAGTCCTTAGTTTCACTTGTTCATGTGTCTATGTCGATGGGCGATGCTATTATTGTGGACTGTGTGTATCGGTCGTGTGTGGTGAGTATTGGGGGATTGAAGACAAGAGTTGATCTCTTATTGCTTAGTATGGTTGATTTTGACGTGATTTTGGGTATGGATTAGTTTTCTTCATGTCATGCTATTCTGGATTGTCATGCTAAGATCGTGACGTTGGCGAAGTCGGGGTTGCCAAGGATCTAGTGGAGAGGTTCTCGAGATTATGTTTCCAATAGGGTGATTTCTTATTTGAAGGCCCAATGGATGGCTGGGAAGGGGTGTCTGTCATATTTGGCACTTGTGAGGGATGTTGGTATTGATACTTATACTATTGATTGTGTTCCGGTAGTGCGAGACTATTCAGATGTCTCTCTTGCAGACCTGTCGGGCATGCCATCCGAGTGGGGTATTAAATTTGGTATTGCTTGGTGTTCGGCACTCAGCCCATTTCTGTTCCCCCGTATTATATGTCACCATCAAAGTCGAAGAAATTGAAAGAATAGCCTCAAGAGATTTATGATAAGGGATTTATTAGGCCTAGTGTGTCGCCTTGGGGTATGCCGGTTCTGTTTGTTTAGAAGATGGATGGTAATATGCGGATGTCCATCGACTATAGACAGTTTAATAAAGTTACAATCAAGAACAAGTACCCTTTGCCGCCCATTGATGATTTATTTGACTAGCTTCAGGGAGCGAGGATGTTCTCTAAGATTGATTTGAGGTCTGGGTATCACCAAGTGAAGATTCGAGCCTCGAATATTTTGAAGACGGCATTTAAGATCCGCTATGGTCACTATGAGTTCCTTATTATACCTTTTGAGCTGACCAACGCTCTAGCAACATTTATGCATCCGATGAACAATGTATTTTAGCCATATCTAGATTCGTTTGTCATAGTATTCATTGATGATATCCTGGTGTACTCACGTAGCCAGGAGGAGCATGCACAATATTTTAGAATTATAGTTCAGAGGTTGAGGGAGGAGAAGCTTTATGCCAAGTTCTCCAAGTGTGAGTTTTAGCTCAGTTCAGTGGCATTCTTGGGGCATGTGGTGTCTAGTGAGGCGATTAAGGTGGACCCAAAGAAGATAGATGTGGTTTAAAGTTGGCCAATACTGTCCTCAACTACTGAGATTTGGAGTTTTCTCGGCTTGGTTGGATATTATCGCTATTTTGTGGAGGGTTTTTTGTGCATCATAATGCGTTTGACCAAATTGACCCAGAAGGGTGCTCCATTCAAGTGGTTGGATGAGTGTGAGGAGAACTTTCATAAGCTCAAGACTACCTTGACCAGAGCTTCAGTTCTAGTTTTTCCTTCAGCGTCAGGCTCTTATACACTGTATTGTGATGCTTCTCGGATTGGTATTGGGTTTGTCTTGATGTAGAAGGGTAGAGTGATTGCTTATGCTTTGCGTCAGTTGAAGCCCTATGAAAAGAACTACCCCGTTCATGATTTGGAGTTGGCAGCCATTGTTAATGCATTGATGATTTGGAGGCACTATCTCTACGATGTTTCTTGTGAGGTATTTACGGATCATCGGAGTCTCCGACAATTTTTCAAACAAAAATATCTAAACTTGAGGCAGCGAAGATGGTTGGAGCTGCTAAAGGACTATGATATTACCATTCTGTATCATCCCGAAAAGGCCAATGTGGTGGCCAATTCCTTGAGTCGAAAGGTGGTGAGTATGGGTAGCCTTGCATTCATTTCTGTTGGTAAGAGACCACTTGCATTAGATGTTCAAGCCCTGGCCAACCAGTTCGAGAGATTAGATGTTTCATATCCTAGTCGGGTTCTAGCTTGTGTGGTTTCTTGGTCTTTCTTATATGATCACATTAGAGAGTGTCAGTATGATGATCCCCATTTGCTTGTCCTTAAGGACACGGTTTAATATGGTGATGCCAAGGATGTTACTATTGGGGATGATAGAGTGTTGATGATGCAAGGTCAGATTCGTGGACCCAACATAGATGGGTTGTGTGAGTTGATTCTTGAGGAGGCCTACAGTTGCAGTATTCCATTCATCCAGGTGCAGCAAAGATGTATCAGGACTTGAGGCACCACTAATTGAGGAGGAGGATGAAGAAAGATATAGTGAGGTTTGTAGCTTGCTGCCTAAATTATCAGCAGGTGAAGTACGAGCATTAGAGACCAGGCGGATTGCTTCAGAGGCTTGAGATTCGGAGTAGGAATGGGATCGTTCACCATGGATTTTGTAGTTGGACTCCCATGGGCTTCAAGAAAGTTTGATGCTATTTAGGTGATTGTGGATCGGTTGACCAAGTTCGCGCACTTCATTCCAGTTGGGATTAGTTATTTTTTGGAGCAGTTTGCTGAGATCTACATTCGCAAGATTATTCGCCTTCACAATGTGCAGGTGTCCATCATTTTAGATAGGGGTACAAAGTTTACATCACAGTTTTAGAGAGCCGTGCAGCGAGAGTTAGGCACACAGGTTGAGTTGAGTACATCATTTCACCCTCAGATAGACGGATAATTCGAGCGCACTATTAAAATATTAAAGGATCTGCTGCGCGCTTGTGTCATATATTACAGCGGTTCTTGTTATCAAATTATGCCGCTTGCAGAGTTTGCCTATAACAACAACTACAAATCGAGCATTCAGATGGCTCCGTATGAGGCTTTGTATGGGAGACAATATCGGCCTCTGGTGGGTTAGTTTAAGCCAGGTGAGGCTAGGCTATTGGGCACTTACTTAGTTCAGGATGCTTTGGACAAGGTTAATTTGGTTCAGGATCGGTTTCGCACAATGCAGTCTAAACAGAAGAACTACACCGATCAAAAGGTTCATGATGTTTCTTACATGGTGGGGGAGAAGGTACTACTCAAAGTTTCGCTCATGAAGGGTCTTATGAGGTTCGCGAAGAAGGGCAAGATGAGCCCTCGGTATATTGGGCCTTCTGAGTTGCTTGAGAGGATTAAAGAGGTGGCTTACAAGCTTGCTTTGCCGCTTAGTCTGTCAAATGTTTATCTAGTATTTTATGTATCCATGCTTCGGAAGTATGATGGCTATCCGTCTCATATTTTGGATTTCAGCACTATTTGGTTGGATGGTGGTTTGACTTATGATGTGGAGCTAGTGGCCATTTTGGATTGGCAGGTTCGAAAGTTGAGGCCAAAGAAACTAGCTTCAGTGAAGGTGTAGTGGAGATGTCACCCAGTCGAGGAGGCTACTTGGAGACCGAGCAAGAGATGCGGAGTAGATATCCATGCCTATTTGAGACTCCAGTATGTTTCTAGAT
Organism: Nicotiana glauca; assembly: GCA_026770625.1. Lineage (NCBI taxonomy): Eukaryota > Viridiplantae > Streptophyta > Magnoliopsida > Solanales > Solanaceae > Nicotiana > Nicotiana glauca. Next base: position 112,653 of record MU770238.1, on the reverse strand, counting down.
CCGCTCAAGGATGAAAGTTTGTTCAAGATGTGGAGGATATAACGTTCTGGCCGGTCATTTTGAGTTTTGTGCCCCGTTCCCTCATTTACTACTTATTCTATGCTCAATTGTTGATATGTGACTTGTCGGGGTAGGTGGAGTGGTTCTGAGAATGTTTCGGAATAAATTGGGATACTTAGTCCCAAGGTTGGAAGATTAGGTTGAAAGAGTTTATGCGATGTTGACTTAGGTATAAACAACTCAGTAATAGAGTTTTGATGGTTCAGATAGTTCCATATGCTGATTTTGGACTTAGGAGTGTGTCCGAATAGTGATTTAGAGGTCCACAGTTGATTTTGGCTTGAAATGAAAAAAGTTGAAAATTAGAAGTTTTGGAAATTGAGAAGTTTGATCGAGAATTAACTTTGTGGTTTTTGGGCTCGGATTTTTGTTCTGAAAGTTGGAATAGGTCCGTTGTGTCATTTATGACTTGTGTGCGAAATTTGAGGTCAATATGACTTGATTTGATAGGTTTCAGCATCAAATGTGGAATTTAGAAGTTCATAAGTTCATTAGGCTTGAATTGGGGTGCAATTCGTGTTTGTGATATTGTTTGATGTGATTTGAAGCCTCGACTAAGTTCGTATCGCGTTTTAGGACTTGGTGGTATGCTCGGTTGAGGTCCCGGGGGCCTCGGGTGGATTTCAGATGGTTATCAGAGTGGAATTTAACTTGGAAGATTGCTGAAGTTTTCTGGCGTTACATGTTTGGTTTTCTTATACGCAATCGCGTGAGAAGGTCTGCAAACGCGTATGCTTATTTTGGGCACATGGGATTTTTTTTCTATGTTATCGCGAATTAAGGACTGCGATCGCGAAGCTTTAGCCATCGATGCTGTCACGACCCAAAATCCAACCTAGGTCGTGATGGCGCCTATCGTGTTACAAGGAAAGCCTATTTCCTAAAACATTACTACTAGATTAATTATACGAATTTAACAAAACATTTCCAATATTTGAATTTTTGATAAACTAAACTGACACTAAATATAATACAGAAAATACGGAAACGAGCCCAAAATATTGGGGTGTCAGTAAGTCATGGGCGTCTAAAACTATAAACTAAAATATATAAACTGTCTAACTGTCCAAAATAAGAAATGACAAGAAGAGTAACAAGGCCATGCGGGCACTAGCAGGTACCTTGCAGTCTCCAAAGATAGCCGACCTGAACTCAATGATTGCCGCACTCTAACTCACCTAGATCTGCACATAAAGTGCAGGGTGTAATATGAGTACAACCGACTCAGTAGTAACAGAAATAACTAAGGAACTGAGCAGTAGTGACGAGCTAAGAAAAATAATCCAATTAATTATTTTCAGAATTTACAATAAACATGAATAAACAGGTAAATTCCATAAAACCAACAAATGCCACAAAGAAATTAACAGGTAAACGCAACAACAACAAAAGTAAATGCAACCTCACAACAGTGTCACTCCATTACTTATCACTCGCGCTCAGCACTCAACACTCAACACTCAACACTCAATACACTCAACACTCTGCGCTCACTAGGGGTGTGTACAGACTTCGGGGGGTCTCCCAAAGCCTAAGCGCTAAGCATGGACAACTCACGTGCCGTCATATCAATATCTGGATCCGCACGGTCAACTCACGTGCTACGCGGACAACTAACACGCTTATGGTATCAATACTTTGACCCGTACGACCAACTCACCTTCTACGCGGACAACTCACGCGCTATGGTATTAATATCTTCATAACCAGGCTGTCAGCCTTACTCAATCATGTACCTCACTAGCCTCACCATCATCAATAAATAAGGGAACACAATCCTCATCAAGTATCACAGAATAGAGACTGAGGTAAACATGTGCAATAATTTCTATGAATGAGTACAAATAATGTGAGCATGAATAAGCCTAAACACGATCTCTAACATGAAGGCAAACACGTTCAACAATAAGTAAACACATGACCACAGATAATAGCCATTAGGCCTCACAGCCTCACGGGACGGACCAAGTGTTAATCCCTCATGGTGCACAACCACACTCCCGTCACCTAGCGTGGGTATTACCACCAAACAATCACATGGTATCAATTTCTCCGCAATAATACCCTCAAAGCCAGAGTTAAAACTGTTACTTACCTCAACAACGTAAAATCCTACTCCAAAAGCTCTGAGTCTAACAAAAATCAGAATAATACTATTAACATGGGCTAAATAATTAAATTCCACAACAAAAACTACATAAATAGGCCAAAAATCCGAAATCGGCCAAAATTTGGCCCTCGGCCCACACCTCGAAACCAGTCAAAAATGGAAGAATAAGAATCTTTGTCATCTCCCGAGTCTAACCATATAAAATTTGTCAAAACCGGACTCTGTTTAGTCCCTCAAATCCTCACTCAAAACTCTCCAAAACTCAAATCCTAACTCCCTCAATTTCACTTTGAAATCATAATAAAATCCCAAACGAAGATGTATTTATGAGATATAACCAAAATCAAGTAGAGAACACTTACCCCAATCCATATGGTGAAAATCGCCCAAATCCGAGCTCCCAAACTCAAACTATGACCGAAGGAATGAACCCTTGTTTTATATATTTTTCTACAAGCTATTCTGTCTCATTTCTCGTGCCAAACGATCCCGAAACTCGCTTTTTATGCCTCCAATTGATTCCTTGCAAACTTTTAGTTAAGTTAAGCTTTTGAATTATCAATTTGACCTAATAATGAAAGAGATATGTTGGTTTCAATATTTGCAAATAGTGCAGATTTTTAGATACGCCGCTAGTGGCAATTTTGTAATTAATTTGAAAAATATGACAACCTAATTCTTAGTAAAATGACCATAAAATTCTCATACGATGTCCAAATTCGACAATTTTTTTTGCCGGGTCCATAATTACGATACAGATCTAATGCTTCAATCAAAAAGGAAATCAGAGCTCATTTGTTCAATATGATATCATTTATGCTTGAAGAAACGACGTCGAAACATAAAAAAAATGAGCGTAACACAACCTAAACCAATCCAAAACTCACCCGAGGCCCTCCGGACCTCAACTAATACTTCCAACAAGTCATATATCACTACTCGAACTTAGTTGAACCTCTGGAACACCCAAAACAACATCAAAACACCAAATCAACCTCGAATTCAAGCCTAAGAACTTCTACACTTCCAACTTTCACCAATTCAAGCCTAATTCAACCACGTACCTCCAAATTACATTCTGTACACACTCCTAAGTCTAAAATCACCCAGTGAAGCTAATCGAATCATAAAATCCAAATCCGATTTCGTTTACTCATAAGTCAACTTCCGGTTAACTTTTCTAACTTAACTTTCTAACTAAGAGACTAAGTGTTCATTTCACTCCAAAACTACTCCGAACCCAAACCTACCAATTCGATACAACTAAACACAGCTGGACAACACATAAATAAGCATAGATGGTGGAAATGGGGTTATAACTCTCAGAACGAACGACCGGGTCATTACATCATCCCTCTCTTAAACAAATGTTCGTCCTCGAACGAGTCTAAAAACATACCTGGAGTCTCAAATAGGTGACAATTCAGCAATACCTTCTCGTCACATTAAAAATCATATGAACTCATCTCGCGGTCAAATCATACTCATCACGTATCCATCCAGCCACCATTTCCCCTAATAGGGACACTACCGGGCATATAGGTCCATAAGCACGTGCTCACACAATCAACACCTCAGTGCTGAATCTATAGTCAAAACCCCGCCTCAAGTCCTCCAGACTGGCCCAACATCAACACACAGAAATCACATCTTGCACCTCATCTAGGGAATCCCAATCCGTCGATGCACAACTGATACCGAGCACTCATGTGTGCATACGAATGCGTGGAAGGAATTTAAAGAGTTACACTTCAGGCTGAATCAATACCACACGGTAAGAATTCAAGAAGGTGAAGTTTTCCTAAAGGTTCTGCAGCCTATCGAAGATAAGTATAGATGTCTCCATATCGATCCGCAAGACTCTACTAAACCCGCTCATGACTCGTGAGACCTATGTAACCTAGGCTCTGATACCAACTTGTCACGACCCAAAATCCAACCCAGGTCGTGATGGCACCTATCATGTTACAAGGCAAGCCTATTTCCCAGAATTTTACTACTAGATTAATTATTCGAATTTAATAAACCATTTCTAATATTTGAATTTCTCATAAACTAAACCAACTCTAAATATAATATAGAAAATACAGAAACGAGCCCCAAACATCGGGGTGTCACTAAGTCATGAGCGTCTAAAATTATAACTAAGATATATAAACCATCTAAGTGTCCAAAAGAAGAAATGACAAGAGGAGTAACAAGGCCCTGCGGGCGCAAGCAGCTACCTTGCAGTCTCCAAAGATAGCCGGCCTGAACTCAATGATCGCCGCACTCTAACTCACCTAGATCTACACATAAAGTGCAAGGTAGTATGAGTACAACCGACTCCGTAGTAATATAAATAACTAAGCAATTGAGCAGTAGTGATGATCTAAGCAAAACAGTCTAATTATTTATTTTCACAATTTACAATAAACATGAATAAATGGGTAAATTCCATAAAACCAACAAATGCCAGAAAGAAAGTAGACAGGTAAATGCTGCAACAACAAAAGTAAATGCAACCTCACAACAATGTCACTCCATCACTCATCACTCGCACTCAGCACTAAACACTCAATACACTCAGTACTCTACGCTCACTGGGGGTGTGTACAGACTCCGGAGGGCCTCCCAAAGCCCAAGTGCTAAGCACGGACAACTCACGCGCCATCATATCAATACCTAGATCCGCACGGTAAACTCAAGTTCTATGCGGACAACTCACGCGATATGGTATCAATACCTAGACCTGCACGGTCAATTCACGTGCTTCGCGGATAACTCACACGCTATGGTATTAATATCCTCACAACCAGGCCGTCAGCCTTACTCAATCATGTACCTCACTAGCCTCACCATCATCAATAATTAAGGAAACACAACCCACATCAAGTATCACGACATATTAGCAAATAATAGAGACTGAGGTAAACATGTACAATAAGTTTTATGAATGAAGCATGGATAAAGACTAAACATGATCTCTAACATGAAGGCAAAGAAGTTCAACAACAAGTAAACACATAACCACAGATAATAGCCATTAGGCCTCACAGCCTCACGGGATGGACCAAGTCTCAATCCCTCGCGGTGCACAGCCACACACCTGTCACCTATCCTGGTATCACTACCAAACAATCACGTGATATCAATTTCTCTGGGTTTATACCCTAAAAGGTAGAGTTAAAACTATTACTTACCTCAACAACGTAAAATTCTACTCCGAGATGCCCTCGTCTCTAGGGTCGATCGCCAAAAGCTCCGAGTCTAACCAAAATCAGAATAATACTATTAACATCGGCTAAATAATCAAATTCCACAATAAAAACTACATAAATAGGCCAAAAATCTGAAATCGAGCAAAACCCGGCCCCCGGGCCCACGTCTCGAAACTAATCAAAAATAGCAGAATAATAATCCTCGTCCTCTATTGCATCTAGCCATATAAAATTTGTCAAAATGGGACTCCATTTTGGTCCCTCAAATCCTCACGTAGAACTCTCCAAAACTCAAACCCTAACTCCCTCAATTTCACTTTGCACAAAAAAATCCAAAAATGAAGATGGATTCATGAGATATAACCAAAATCGATTAAAGAACACTTACCCCAATCCATATAGTGAAAATTGCCTCCAAAATCGCCCAAATCCGAGCTCCCCAACTAAAAATATGATCGAATGAACGGACTCTTGTTTTATATATTTTTCTACCAGCTATTCTGTCTCGTTTCTTGTGCCAAACGATCTCCAAACTCTCTTTTTATGCCTCAAATGGATTCCTTATAAAATTATAGTCAAGTTAGGCTTTGATAACTCAATTTGACCTTATAATGAAGGGGATATGTTGGTTTCAATATTTGCAAATAGTGCAATTTTTCAATACGCCGTCAGTGGTAATTCCGTAATTAATCTGAAAAATCTGCAAACCTAATTCTTAGTAAAATGATCATAAAATCCTTATACGATATCTAAATTTCATGATTCTTTTTGCTATGGGTCCAAAATTACGATACAGATCTAATGATTCAATCAAAAAGGAAATTGGAGCTCATTTGTTCGATATGATATCATTTATGCTTGAAGAAACGACATCGAAACATAAGAAGAACGAGCGCAACACAACCTAAACCGATCCAAAACTCACCCAATTCCCTTGGGACCTCAAAAAAATAATTCTAACAAGTCATATATCACTACCCGAACTTAGTCGAACCTCCGGAACACCCAAAATAACACCAAAACACCAAATCAACCTCGAATTTAAGCCAAAGAACTTCTAAACGTCCAACTTTCACCAATTCAAGCCTAATTCTACCATGGACCTCCAAATTACATTCCGAACATACTCCTAAGTCTAAAATCACCAACGAAGCTAAACGAATCATAAAAATCTAAATCCGAATTCGTTTACTCATAAGTTAACATCCTGTTGACTTTTTAAACTTAGCTTTCTAACTAAGAGACTATGTATTTATTTCACTCCAAAACTATTCTGAATCCAAACCTACTAGCTCGTTACAACTCAACACAGCTATACAACACATAAATAAACATATATGGGGAAAATGGGGCAATAACTCTCAGAACGAATGACTGGGTCATTACAAGTGTATCGCAAACGCGCGGATTAAGTCGCGTTCGCGAAAAGGAAATGAGGCAGAAGCTGAGTCATGCGATTTGTTCTTCGCGATCGCGTAAAAGGGTCGCGATCGCGTAGGTCTGAGGAGTCAGTGCATCGCGTTCGCGTAGGGCTTTTCGTGTTTGCGTAGAGTTAATTCTAAGGAAACTTAGTTTTGTGCTTTGGAATTGCGAGGCATTTTCTGCGATTGCGATTGAGGACTTCTGGGCAGATTATAAAATATCAAAAACGAGAGTTTGAGTTTATTTCATAATTTGATTTAGGGAGCTCGGATTGAGACGATCCATGGAGAGATTTTCAAGAGAGTGACTGAGGTAAGTGATTCTTACTTGGTTTTGGTTAAATTCCATGAATATATCATTGATTTCATCATTTAATTAGTGATTTGGGTTGAAAATTTTGGAAAATATGGAGAAAACTTCTTAGGCCAAATTTTGGGGATTTGAGCGGGATTTTGGTGTTGGATTTGAGTAATTTTGGTATGGTTGGACTCGTGGTTGAATGGGTGTTCAAATTTAGTAACTTTTATAGGATTCTGAGACGTGGGCTCGAGGGTTGACTTTTTAGTTGACTTAACATTTTCATATGGAATTGATTCCTATAGCTCGTGTTGATTATATAGAATTGTTTATAGCTAGATTCGAGCCGGTCAAGGACCGATTTGCGAGGCAAGGGCTTGTTGGAGTAGAGATTTGCACGGTTTGAGGTTAGTAACACTCATAACTTGGTTCTGAGGGTATGAATCCCTGAATTACATGTTATGTTGTTGGAATTGAGGGGACGCACATGCTAGGTGGCGAACATGTGGGCGTGCACCGTAGGAATTGTGACTCGGTCGATTTTGTGGAACTATATAGTTGAATAATATTTTTGTTAACTGTATATTCTCCATGTGTCAGAGAAACTAGGTTGCGATTCATGTTAGAAATTATGCTTAAGATATATGTTGGTACTGTTGGGACCTATAGGGGTCATATTGTCGTTAAATAACTTGCTTAATTTGCAATTATGTACTCGGTAACATCTATCATTTGCATAGCATATCTCAGCCTCTGTTGCCATTTACTAATACATCATATCATTATTGTTTGGGCTGATTATCATAATACTTGCGAGCCCAAGAGACCGGAGAGATTGATTACAGAGTGAGGCTGAGGGCATAATTGTGAGGATATTTATGGGATCGGGTTGTACACCATAGCAGGCTTTATTGATTCATGCCATGATTGGCTTATTATAGAGCTTGAGCAAGATCCGCCCCTGCGTAGTCTTACTTAGGATTGATATTATGGTAATTGAAATGCCTCGTATCTGAGGTGACGAGCGCGTACTTGTGCTAATTGTTGGAAATCTAGTTTTCTTTAAAAATAGCCTTGAATTGTGTTCTTCCTTTCCTTGCTTACACTGTTTGGACATTAAACCTGCTGTAGCTTAGAGAAACATGTCTACTTGACTAAATTGCTCTATCTGTCTTAACTGCCTTAATTGTACTACGTGAATCATGCTAAGTTAGGATTAACTGCTTCACTTTGATATGAAATTGATTGGATTGAATTCTTGTTGTTGTGTATTTACTTTGGGACTACGGAACGGTATTTCGGGAGATCCCCTTGCACTGTATTTCGGGACTACGTGTCACGATTCGAAATTCCCACCCTTGGGGTCGTGATGGCAACTTCGTAGAAGCTAATCAAGCTACAACCCTTTGAAAATCATCAACCCTTTTCGTTTTATACTTATTAAGCAATTGGATTAATGGATAAAAAATTATATAACAGCGGAAAGTAAACTTTTAGCGGAAGTCTTAGATAAATAGAAAACCAAAATGCACAATATCCAATACATATCTCTACCCAGCACCTGGCGTCCCAACGTACACGGTCTATCTAAGAGTGCTAAATACAAGGGTCAAAAATAAGGAAATAAAAGCTGTCTCGAGTACAAGAGGAAACTGTGTATCAAAATAGATAGAATAGATGCCGGGCCTGCGGACGCCTGTAGGACTACCTCGAGATCTCATGGACTGAAGGCTGACTCTCGAGACTACTACTGCGCACCGTAAGCTGCTCTAGTACCTGGATCTGTGCAAAAGAGCACAGAGTGCAGTATCAGCACAACCGACCCCATGTGCTGGGAAGTGCCTAGCCTAACCCCGGCGAAGTAGTGACAAGGCTAGACCGGAATACCACATAAACCTGTGCAGTTATATATACATATACAACAAAATCATGATACAGCGATGAGTAATCAATATGGGAGGGGGAGCATGCTATAGGGAAAACGACAATTTCAAGTAAAAGTCGTCCAGTAATGAAGGAAACAACACAACTCAGACATTAATGAAGAAACAGAAGGCAACATGTGAACGACATCACCCTTCGTGCTTTTACTCTCATCCTTACAAAACAATGATATAATAAAATGTGCACGGCATCACCCTTCATGTTTTTACTCTATTTCCTCACATATAATCAATAGAATCGGCACGGAATGGTAAATCGTGCGGTACGACATCACCCTTTGTGCTTTACTCTCTTTACTTACAATAAGCAAACAATTCACGGTATCACCCTTCGTGCTTTAACACTCTTCCTCACCCAAACAATCAATCACAAATAAGGGGCAAGGGAATAAACAAATAATAATAGAAATTCCGGCAAGGGAACACAAGTAAACAATTAAATCTCGGCAAGGGTACAACATCGATAATCTCAACGTCCCGGCAAGGGAGAATAATCAATAAACAACAATATTCCGGCAAGGGCACAATTTAAATACTCTTTCTCTTTCTTTAACTTTTATTTCATAACTCACTTTACCACTTGAGACAATGATCTAAAGGGTTCAACCATTTCATATACATTCACAATTGTAATATACTCGAGCCAATGCTCCTCGTTGTTCACAAGTCACAATTTTCTTTCACAAGCTTTTCACAACAAATAGGAATCATCACCAAGGCAAGAGAAATACAACGAAATCAAGATATTCACAATTTAAAGACTCACGGTCATGCTAGACACTAACGTATAGATACTCGTCACCATGCCTATACGTCGTACTCAACAAGAAGCAATTAACAAATAGGACTCAACTCCTAGTCCCTCAAGCTAGGGTTAGACCAAACAATTACCTCAAACTCCTACTGCCAATTCAATCCTCAATAACCTCCTTTTCTTTTGAATTCGGCTCCAAATCAATTGTATCTATACAATATTGATTCAATACATCAATAACTGCTAAACAATACGAACCCAATGTCTAATTATAGCTTTTCCATCATTTTTCCTTAAAACTCAAAAATCGATCCCAGGCCCGCTTGATCAAAACCCGAGATTCGGACCAAAATCAAATCCCCCATTCACCCACGAGCCCAAATATATAATTTGTTTTCAAATTCGACCCCAAAACGAGGTCTAAATCAAGAAAAATAAAAAAAGCCTAACTCTACCTAAATATCCAATTTTTTACCTTAAATCACATATTTTAGGCCTAGGATTCCAATAGATATTGAAGGAAAGGGAAGAAAATAAGCTAAAAATTACTAACCCAAGAGGTTTTGATGAAGAATTGATTCAATGGTCGCCTAAGAGCTTGGAGGAGAAAGGTTTTGTGAAAATTTTAATGAGTCCCGTAATACCACTATTCTGAAGTTTTTTAAAAAGTAACTGGACGAATTAAACCTACACGTTAGCGATGGGACCCTCGCGTTCGCGATGGGTCGGCCTGTTAAGCCTACGCGTTCGCGTACATGGGCTCGCATTCGAGAAGCAGCAGCTCCTCGAGCCTTCGCATTCACGTCCTTAGGGTTGCGTTCGCATAGCTTAATACTGGAGACCCCTCCCCCTCAACCTATGCGTTCGCAAGTAATGGGCTGCGTTCGTGAAGGGTCTTCCCCCCCGAGCTTCGCATTCGCGTCTCTATTATCGCGTTCGCGATGAAGATAACATGGCACCTGGGATTTTGCCTTACGCGTTCGCAAGTGAGGCCACGCGAATGCTAAGGGTAAAATTGCTGGGCACTAACAGCAGAAAACCTGCAATATTTCTTAAGCCAAAAACCATTCCAAAACACCTCCGAAACACTCCCGAGCCCTCGGGGCTCCGAACCAAACACATGCACTAACTCAACAACGTCATACGAACTTATCCGTGCGATCAAATAGCCTAAATAACCACAAAAACAAGGAATCAAACCTCAAAATAAAGAATTTTTCCAAAACTTCATCAAGTTTCAAATTTAGAACTTTAAGTTCGAAACACGTCAAATGACGTCCGATTTTGACCAAGCTTTATAGGAAGCACTTAAAACATATATAAGACCTGTACCGGGTGCCGGAACCAAAATACGGGCCTGATACCAACACGTTCTAATCAAATATTATTTCAATTTTCCTTAATGATTTCAGAAAAATAATTTCTTTTAAAAATTCATTTCTCGGGCTCGAGACCTCGAAATTCGATTTCGGGCATATGGCCGAGTCTTATATTTTCCTACGGACCCTTAGGGACCGTCAAATCACGGGTCCAGGTTCGTTTACCCAAAAAGTTGACCAAAGTCAAATTTATTCATTTTAATATCAAAACTTAGCATTTTTCACAAAATTTAATATTTAAGCTTTTCGGCTACGCGCCTGGACTGCGCATGAAAATCGAGGCAACTCTAAATAAGGTTTTCAAGGCCTCGAAAGCACAAAATTTATTTAAAATAGGTGATGACCCTTTGGGTCGTTACATTCTCTACCTCTAAAACAACCGTGCATCCTCGAACGGACAGAAGAAAGAAGTACCTGAGTCAGGGAAAAGATGAGGATAACGGCTTCGCATATCGGATTTGGACTCTTAGGTCGATGCCTCAGGAGGCTGACCTCTCCACTGAACACGAACAGAAGTGAAACTCTTGGATCTCAACTGACGAACCTGCCGGTCCAGAATAGCTACCGGCTCCTCCTCATAAGACAAGTCCTTGTCCAACTGGACAGTGCTAAAATCTAACATGTTGGCTGGATCGCCGTGAAACCTCCGAAGCATGGACACATGAAACACTGGTTGTACGACTGACAAGCTCGACGGCAAAGCAAGTCTATAAGCCACCTCTCCTACTCGATCAAGAATATCAAACGAACCAATAAACCTACGGCTAAGCTTTCCCTTCTTCCCAAACCTCATCACGCCCTTCATAGGCGACACTCGGAGCAATACCCGCTCACCAACCATGAAAGCCACATCTCGAACCTTGCGGTCTGCATAGCTCTTTTGCCTGTACTGGGATGAACGAAGCCTATCCTGAATGATCTTGACCTTGTCCAAGGTCTCCTGAACCAGATTCGTACCCAATAACCGAGCCTCTCCCGGCTCAAACCATCCAACCGAGACTGACATCGCCTACCATATAAGTCCTCATAAGGAGCCATCTGGATGCTCGACTGGTAGCTGTTGTTGTAGGCAAACTCTGCTAAGGGCAAAAACTGATCCCACGAACCTCCAAAGTCAATAACACAAGCTCAGAGCATATTCTCCAAAATATGAATACTCCACTCGGACTGGCTGTCCGTCTGGGGATAAAATGTTGTGCTCAACTCAACCCGTATGCCTAACTCTCACTGAATTGCTCTCCAGAAGCGTGAGGTAAACTGCATACCCCGATCTAAAATGATAGAAATGGGCACATCATGAAGGCGAACAATCTCCCGAATATAGATCTCAGCCAACCTCTTAGAAGAATAGAAGAGTGCCACAGGAATGAAATGTGCTGACTTGGTAAGCCTATCAACAATGACCCATACTGCGTCGAACTTCTTCCGAGTCAGCGGAAGTCCAGTAACAAAGTCCATAATAATATGCTCCCACTTCTACTCGGGAAGCTCAATCCTCTAAAATAAACCACCAGGCCTCTGATGCTCGTACTTAACCTGCTGACAATTCAAACAATGAGCCACATATGCTATGATATCCTTCTTCATTCTACGCCACCAATAATACTGCCGCAAATATTGATACATCTTCGCAACATCTGAATAAAGTACCGGGAGATCTGGGCCTTCTCCAAATTTAACTCTTGGAGCCAATCTACATTAGGCACACATACTCGACCCTACAATCTCAAAACTCCATCATTATCTAAGGTAACATGCCTGGAACCTCCGCATTGCACCGTATCTTTAAGGACACACAAATGAGGATCATCATACTGCCGATCACGGATACGCTCCAATAATGAGGAACAAGCGACCATGCAAGCTAACACATGACTGGGCTCAGAAACATACAGCCTCACGAACTGATTGGCTAAGGCCTGAACATCCAAAGCAAGCGGTCTCTCACCGACCGAAATATAAGCAAGACTGCCCATACTGGCTGACTTCCTACTCAATGCATCAGCCACTACATTGGTCTTCCCCAGATGATATAAGATAGTGATATCATAATCTTTCAACAACTCCAACCACCTGCTCTACCTCAAATTCAACTTCTTTTTACTTGAACAAGTACTAGAGACTCTTGTGATCAATGAACACCTCACATGCCACACCATACAGATAATGCCTCCAAATCTTCAATGCGTGAACTATGGCTGCCAACTCCAAATCATGAACCAGATAGTTCTTCTCATGAATCTTCAACTTCCTCGAAGCATAGGTAATGACCTTGCCATCCTGCATCAACACTGCTCCAAGACCAACACGAGATGCATCACAATAGACTGTATAAGGCCCGGAACCTATGGGCAAAACCAACACTGGTGCCATAGTCAGAGCTGTCTTAAGCTTCTGAAAGCTCGCCTTACACTCCTCTGACCATCTGAACTGGGCACCCTTCTGGGTCAATCTGGTAATCGGGGCTGAAATAGATGAAAACTCCTCCACGAACCGTCGGTAGTAGCCTGCCAACCCCAAGAAACTCCGAATCTCTGTAGCTGATGTTGGTCTAGGCCAGTTCTTGACTGCCTCAATTTTCTTTGTGTCCACCTGAATACCCTCTGCTGATACAACATGACCCAGAAATGCAACTGAACCCAACCAGAATTCACACTTGGAGAACTTTGCATATAATTGACTATCCCTTAGAGTCTGAACAATCACTTTAAGGTGCTGCTCGTGCTTCTCCTGGCTGCGGGAATATATCAATATATCATCAATAAAAACTATCACGAACGAGTCCAAATAAGGCATGAACACTCGGTTCATCAAGACCATGAAAGTTGCTGAGGCATTTGTCAACTCGAATGACATAACCAAGAACTCATAATGCCCATACCGAGTGAGGAAAGCTGTCTTAGGGACATCGGATGCCCTAATCCTCAACTGATGGTAGCCAGATCGCAAGTAAATCTTGGAAAATACTCTGGCACCCTGAAGCTGGTTGAACAAATCATCAATCCTCGGAAGTGGATACTTATTCTTGATCGTTACCTTATTTAATTGCCGATAATCAATACACATTCTCATTGAACCATCATTCTTCTTGACAAATAACACTGGCGCACCCCATGGTGAGACACTGGGTCTAATGAAACCCTTCTTAAGTAAATCCTGCAACTGTTCCTTTAACTCTTTCAACTCCGGCGGGGCCATACGATATGGCGGGATAGAAATGGGCTGAGTGCCCGGCACCAAATCAATGCAGAAATTAATATCCAAGTTGGGTGGCATACGCGGCAGGTCTGAAGGAATAACATTAGGGAACTCACAGACAACGGGCACAGAATCAATAGAGGGAACCTCAGCACTGGAATCACGAACATAGGCTAAATAGGCCAAACACCCCTTCTCGACCATATGCCGAGCCTTCACATACGATATAACACTACGGGTTGAATGACCAGGAGTCCCTCTCCACTGTAAACGAGGTATACCCGGTAAAGCTAAGGTCACAGTCTTAGCATGGCAGTCCAAGATAGCGTGGTAAGGTGATAACCAATCCATCCCCAATATAATATCAAAGTCAACCATGTCTAAAAGAAAAAACTCTACACGAGTCTCCAGACCCACAATCAACACAACACAAGAACGATGGACTCGATCGACCACGATAGAATCACCCACCGGTGTAGACACATAAACAGGAATACCCAAGGCATCACTAGGCATGACCAAGTACGAGGCAAAATAAGATGACACATACGAATACATAGACCCCGAATCAAACAACACTGAAGCATCTCTATCACAAACCAGAACCATACCTATAATAATCGCATCTGAAGCCTCTACCTCGAGTCTGGCCTGAAGAGCATAATATCGGGGCTGGGACCCACCACTCTGATCTACCTCTCTAGGTCGGCCGGCTGCTGGCTGGCCTTCACCTCTGGCAGTCTGAGCTCCACCTCTATGACCTCTATCTCCACCTCTAGCACCTCTACCCCGACCTCTAGTTCGCTGAGCGGGCTATGGACACCCGGTGCCTGAACTATGGCACGAGAACCCTGGTGCTGAGAACTACTCGGTGCTCGAGGAAAAAATCTAGCAATATGACCCATGTCACCACAAGTGTAACAAGCCCTCGACTACTGAGTCTGCTGGCCCTGTCGACTTGAAAGACCACCACAGAAACTCTGAAGTAGCGGTGCACTGATAGGAGCTGGCGGTGTACTAAAGGACTGCTGGTCAGAATAGTGCGCGTGAGAACCACGGCCACTTGAGGCACCGTGAGAAACCTGGAGGGATGACTGGAAAGTCCTAGAAGGATGGCCCATATCATACGAATCTCTACCTCCAAACGAGGCACCACTAAATCAGCCTGACTGGTCTCTTGTCTGCCCTATGACCACCCTCCTGTGACAATACCATCTCAATCCTCCGAGCCATATTGGCCGCCTCCTAAAAGGATATCTCGCTCCCAGCCTCTCTAGCCATCTGCAGACGAATAGGCTTGATGAATCCATCAATAAACTGTCTCACTCTCTCCCTCTCATTGGGAAGTATAACAAGAGAATAGTGGGCCAAATCAATAAACCTGGTCTCGTACTGGGTGACTCTCATAGATCTCTACTGGAGATGCTCAAACTGCCTCCAATAGGCCTCTCTCTGTGTAATACGGAGAAACTTCTCAAGAAATAGATGCGTGAACTGCTCCCAAGTCAAGGCTGGTGATCCTGCTGGTCTAGCTAAACAACAATCCCTCTACCAAGTCTTGGCGGGTCCAGACAAGCGAAATGTAACGAAATCAACCGCATTGGTCTCAACAATACCCATGTTCCGAAGAACCTCGTGGCAGCTATCAAAATAATCCTGAGGATCCTCTGTAGATGCACCGCTGAAGGTAGTAGTGAAGAGCTTGGTGAACCTTTCCATTCTCCATAAAGCATCGGCAGACATAGCTGCCCCATCACCAGCCTGGGCTACCACACCCGGCTGAGCTGCTCCAACTGGCTGAACTGCTGGAGTCTGAATCTGGCGAGCTACCTGCTTTGGAGTACGAGTAGCAGAAGTCTGGGCCCCTCCTCCAGCCTGAGAGACGGCTGGTGCTATAGGAAGCAAACCTGCTCGGGTGACACTCCATGAGACCCACCAATCGGACCAGCGCGTCTTGAAGAACTGGGGTAGCAATAAACCCCTCTGGGACCTAAGCTGGGCCCACCAAAACTGCTGGGGCTGGGGCCAGAACCTCCTCGTCAAAGTCACCCTGAGGCTCCGCCACTGGTGCTGCTGCTCGTGGCTGAGCTCTGCCCCTACCTCGACTTCTAGCACGGCCTCGGCCTCGCCCTCTGCCTCGCCCTATGCCTCTAGTGGGAGCTGCCTGGGGCTCAGACTCCTGATTAGTAGATGAGGAAGTGTGTGTTCTCTCCATCTACGAAAGAACAGAGTAGAAATTCAATTAGCATTGAGGAACCAAACCGCACGACAAGAAAGAACAAATGTGAAATTTTTCCTAACTCTGTAGCCTCTGGGGGATAAATACAGATGTTTCTGCACCGATCCCTCAGACTCTACTAAGCTTGTCCGTGAGTTGTGAGACCTATGTAACCTAGAGCTCTGATACCAACTTGTCACGACCTGAAATTCCCACCCTTGGGGTCGTGATGGCGCCTACTCGTAGAAGCTAGGCAAGCCACAACCCTTTGAAAATCATCAAACCTTTTCGTTTTATACTTGTTAAGCAATTAGATTAATAGTGGATAAACAATTATATAACAGCGGAAAATAAGCTTTTAGCGAAAGTCTTAGATAAATAGAAAACCAAAATGCACAATAGCCAATACATGTCTCTACCCAGCACCTAGTATCACAACGTACACGGACTATCTAAGAGCGCTAAATAAAAGGTTCTGAAATAATGAAATAAAATCTGTCTTGAGTACAAGAGGAAATAGTGTATCAAAATAGATAGAAGAGATGTCGGGCCTGCGGACTCCTGCAGGACTACCTCGGGATTTCGTGGACTGAAGGCTGACTCTCGAGATTATTGTTGTGCACTGTAAGCTGCTCCGCTACCCGGATCTTTGCAAAAGAGCACAGAGTGAAGTATCAACACAACGGACCCCATGTGCTGGTAAGTGCCTAGCCTAACTCCAGCGAAGTAGTGACGAGGCTAGA
Organism: Nicotiana glauca; assembly: GCA_026770625.1. NCBI lineage: Eukaryota > Viridiplantae > Streptophyta > Magnoliopsida > Solanales > Solanaceae > Nicotiana > Nicotiana glauca. The sequence goes on along the minus strand of MU770238.1, from coordinate 95,329 downwards.
CCGGACTACCACATAAACCTGTACAGTTATATATACACATACAGCAAAATCGAGATACAATGACAAGTAATCAATATGGGAGGGGGAGCATGCTATGGGGAAAATGACAATTTCAAGTAAAAGTAGTCCAGTAACGAAGGAAACAACACAACTCAGACATTAATAAAGAAACAGAACGCAACAAGTGAACGGCATCACCTTTCGTGCTTTTACTCTAATCCTCACCAAGCAATGATATAATAAAATGTGCACGGCATCACCCTTCGTGCTTTTACTCTCTTTCCTCACATATAATCAATAGAATCGGCACGGAATGGTACATCGTGCGGCACGGCATCACCCTTCGTGCTTTACTCTCTTTACTTACAATAAGCAAACAATGCACGACATCACCCTTCGTGCTTTAACACTCTTCCTCACCCAAACAATCAATCACAAACAAGGGGCAAGGGAATAAATAAATAATAATAGAAATTTCGGCAAAGGAACACAAGTAAACAATTAAATCCCGGCAAGGGTACAACATCGATAATCTCAACGTCCCGGCAAGGGAGAATAATCAATAAACAATAATATCCCGGCAAGGGAACAATTTAAATACTCTTTCTCTTTCTTTAACTTTTATTTCATAACTCACTTTACCACTTGAGACAATGCTCCAAAGGGTTCAACCATTTCATATACGTTTACAATTGTAATATACTCGAGCCAATGCTCCTCGTTGTTCACAGGTCACAATTTTCTTTCACAAGCTTTTCACAACAAATAGGAATCATCACTATGGCAAGAGAAATACGACGAAATCAAGATATTCACAATTTAAAGACTCACTGTCATGCTAGACACTAACGTATAGATACTCGTCACCATGCCTATATGCCGTACTCAACAAGAAGCAATTAACAAATAGGACTCAACTCCTAGTCCCTCAGGCTCGGGTTAGACCAAACACTTACCTCAAACTCCCACAGCCAATTCAATCCTCAATATACACATTTCCTTTCGAATTAGGCTCCAAATCAATCGTATCTATACAATAATGACTTCAATACATCAATAAATGCTAAACAATACAAACCCAATGTCTAATTATATCTTTTCCATCATTTTTCCCAAAAACTCAAAAATTGACCCCGGGCCCGCTTGATCAAAACCCGAGGTTCGGACCAAAATCAAATCCCACATTCACCCATGAGCCCAAATATATAATTTATTTTTAAATTCAACCCCAAAACAAGTCTAAATCAAGAAAAATCAAAAAGCCCTAACTCTACCCAAATACCCAATTCTCTACCTTAAATCACATGTTTTAAGCCTAGGATTCCAATAGATATTGAAGGAAAGGGAAGACAATAAGCTAAAAATTACTAACCCAAGAGATTTTGATGAAGAATTGCTTCAATGGTCGACTAAGAGCTTGGAGGAGAAAGGTTTTGTGAAAATTTTAATGAGTCCCGTAATGCCACTGTTATGAAGTTCTTAAAAAACTAACTAGACAAATTAAACCTACTCGTTCGCGATGGGACCCTCGCGTTCGCGATGGGTCGGCCTGTTAAGCCTACGCATTCGTGTGCATGGGCTTGCGTTCATGAAGCAGTAGCTCCTCGAGCCCTCGTGTTCGCGTCCTTAGATTTGCGTTCGCATAGCTTAAAACTGGAGAACCCTCCTCCTCAACCTACACGTTCGTGAGTAATGGGCCGCGTTCGTGAAGGGTCTTCCCCCTTGAGCTTCGCGTTCGTGTCTCTATTATCGCGTTCGCGATGAAGATAACATGGCACCTGGGATTTTGCCTTATGCATTCGCGAGTGATGCCACACGAACGCGAAGGGTAAAATCCCTGGGCACTAACAGCAGAAAACCTGCAACATTTCTTAGGCCAAAAACTATTCCGAAACACCTCCAAAACACTACCGAGCCCTCGGGGCTCCTAACCAAACACATACACTAACTCAAAAACATCATACGAACTTATCTGTGCGGTCAAATTGCTTACATAACCACAAAAACAAGGAATCAAACCTCAAAATCATGAATTTTCCCAAAACTTCATCAAGTTTCAAATTTAGAACTTTAAGTCTAAAACACGTCAAACGACGTCTGATTTTGACCAAACTTTACAGGAAGGACTTAAAACATATATAAGACCTGTACCGGGCGCCGGAACCAAAATACGGGCCCAATACCAACACGTTCTAATCAAATATCCTTTAAATTATCCTTAACAATTTCAGAAAAATAATTTCTTTTAAAAATTTATTTCTCGGGTTCGGGACCTCGGATTCGATTATGGGAATACGCTCGCGTCCCATATTTTTCTACGGACTCTCCGGATCGTCAAATTACGGGTCCGGGTCCGTTTACCCAAAAAGTTGACCAAAGTTAAATTTATTCGTTTTAATATTAAAACTTAGCATTTTTCACAGAATTTCATATTTATGCTTTCTGGATACGCGCCCGAACTGTGAACGCAAATCGAGGTGACTCTAAATGAGGGTTTAAGGCCTTTAAAGTACAAAATTTATTTAAAACAGGTGATGACCCTTTGGGTCGTTACACTACGGGACGGTATCCCGGGAGCTCCCTTGTATGTTTACTTTGGGACTATGAAATTGCATTCCGGGAGATCCCCCTACACATTTATGAGTTGGACTACGGGACTGCACCCGGAAGATCTACTGGATATGATATTTATATTTGGGAACTACAGGACGGTATCCTGGGAGATCCCCGGTTGTTATCTTAGAGCTGAGTTATGTTCTTTTACTGTGTTAAACTTGCCTTTGTAATAGTTGTTGCTGTCTTTTATATCTTGTGTTATTTAATTACACTATTATTTCACACTGTTAAACCTGTATCTTATTTAACCTCAGTAGGGCCCTGACCTTTCTTGTCACTACCCAATCGAGGTTAGGCTTGGCACTTATTAAGTACCACTATGGTGTACTCATGCCCTTCCTGTGCATATTTTTTTCATGTGTAGATCCAGGTACTTCGACTCAGTCCTACCACCCCTGAGGTGACGCGATTGCTATAGCGACTTCGAGGTATATCTGTCGCGTCCGCAGACCGAGGTGTCTCTTTCTATTCCTGCTGTTTAGTATTAGCTCTTCTATATTTCAGTTCTTGTTAGACATTCTGGAGTTAGAGATGTGTAGTATTTCTTAGCTTTTGATTCATGGGTTTCCGGGTCTTGGATTTATGTAATGTTTTGAGAATCTATTATGGTGTATGCCAAGCGACACATTTACTCACTGTTTATTTTCCTTATTACTGTTTTAAGTTGATTACTTCCGCAAATTTTGGTTTTTTTCCGCAATTTAGGCTTACCTAGTTGTAGAGACTAGGTGCTGTCACGATGATTCACGGAGGGCGAACCTGGTTCGTGACAACTTGTGATTTGGGGTCGTGACTATTGGGTATGTTTAAAGTAGTACATCATATAGATTTTTAGTCGTCAAAAATGATGTGCTTGAATGCAACACAATTTTTGAAACAAAATATGCTGAATTTTTTGAAACTATTTTTCCTTTAAAGCTTGATAAGAGTTTGCATGCTTCTGTTGCTCAAAGTAATAGTATTTCTTATGTTGTTATTATTGAAAATGATTTGAAAAGTGAGAATTTAAGAAGAAGCAAAAGATCAAGAAAAGAAAAGTCTTTTGGTAATAAATTTTATACATATCTTGTGGATAATGATCCTTTGACATATTCTGAAGCAATTTCTTCATGTGATGCCTCATTTTGGAAAGAAGCTATTGATGTCGAACTTAATTCAGTTTTACAAAGTAAAACTTGAATTTTAATTGATTTACTTCTGGAAGATAAACTCATTGGATATAAATGAATTTTTAAAAAGAAACTCAATCCAGATGGTTTCATTGATCAAGTGTTGATTATGATGGATTTTTATAAATTGAAGTAGGTAAATTTATTTACACGAAATGTGTAGTTGATACTTGTGTGATTATTTTCCTTTATGTGAATGATATGCTTGTTTTTAGTTTTAGTCTTGATTTATTACATAAAACCAAAGTTTTCTGTCTTCTAATTTTGAGATGAAAGACATGGGATAAGCTAGTATTATTTTAGGTATGAAAATATTAGAGACGGTAATAGCTAGATGTTGAATCAAGAACATTATGTCGACAGGATTCTTAAGAAATTGGACAATTTTAATGTGTTACCTGTAAGCATTCCTTATAATGCTAGTAGTTAATTAAAAAAAATAAGGGAGATATTATATATCAAAATAAATATGCTCAAATTATTTGTAGCCTAATGCATTAGATAAATTTTACTAAACATGATAGCATATGATGTGTGTAAATTAAGTAGATATACTCAAAATTCGAGTCATGATCATTGGAATGCATTAATTAAGGTAGTGAAATATTTGAGAGGTACCATGAATTATCATATCAAATATAATGAATTTCTTACTGTAATAGAAGGATACAATGATGCTAGCTGGATCTCTGATTCAGATGAGACAAAATCCACTAGTAGTTATGTATTCACCCTTGGTGGGGGTGTAAATCAGTTACACAAATAATAATAACTAGATCTACTATAGAATTTGAGTTTGTGGTATTGGAATTGGCTGGCAATGAGGATGAGTGGTTATAAAATCTCTTGGCAAGTATTCCACTAGGAATTAAACCGACACCTTTTGTGTTGATGCATTGTAATTGCCAAGTTGCAATAACCATTACTAAAAATAAATCATTTGATGGTAAGAGTAGACACATTTGATTGAGACATATAGTGATAAAGCAACAACTGAAAGATCGAATTATTTTACATAGATTGTTATAATGATCCGATCGGTCATTTTAGGTATTAGCTTCTCTTTCTGTGTTCTAAGACTTTTAAAGCTTTATTTTATGATTTATAAGTTGCGTGTGTGGTCCGTATCAATTTTTGAAAAAATTAAATGTGAATTTCTAAAGAAAATATGTTAAAAATGACTAGAGTTGATCACGGTCAACATTTTTGGTAAACAACCTCGGATCAGTATTTTGACAATTCCGATAGGTTTGAATGATGATTTTGAACTTGTAAGTATATTTGGTTGAGGTTCTGGGTGACCCAAGTGCATTTCGGCGCATTACTTTATAAGTTGGAAAATGAGTTTCAAAGTTAAAATCTTGAATTTTGATGATCGATTCATGATATTTGATTTATTTTTATGATTTGAGTTAGTGAGCGAGTTTGTATGATGTTACAACTATAACGAACCGGCTGATTGTTTCGAAAGTTGTAGCCTCGTTTCTCCATTTTCTACTCCTTATGTGCTTTATAACTGTTATATGACTTATCAGGTTAGTTTGTTCGGGTCCGGGGAGATTTCGGAATTAATTGAGACACTTAGTCTCATAATTGAAAGCTTAAGTTGGAAAAATTTGACTGGATGTTGACTTATTTGTAAATGACCCCAGATTTGAATTTTAATGGTTCTGTTAGCTCCGTTGGTTGACTTCAGACTTAGGAGCGTGTCTGGATTAAGATTTGAAGGCCCGTAGTAGAATTAGGCTTGAAATGGCAAAAGTTAAATTTTTTGAAAGTTTGACCGGGAGTGGATTTTTTTATATCATGGTCGGATTGGGATTCCGAAAGTTTGAGTAAGTTCGTGGTGTCATTTATGACTTATGTACAAAATTTGAGGTGAATCGGACGTGATTTGAAAGGTTTTGGCATCATTTATAGAATTTAGAATTTTCAAAATTCATTAGGCTTGAATCTGCGTGTGATTCATTTTTTTGATGTTGTTTGCGGTGGTTTGAGGGTTCCACAAAGTTTGTATGATATTTTAAGACTTGTTGGTATGTTTGGTTGAGGTTTCGGGTGCCTCCGATAATTTCCGGTGGTTAACAGATCAAGGTTTGAAGTTGAAGAGTTGCAGAAGTTTGAGGACTGCTGGTGTAATCGCACCTGCGGAGTGGGCACCGCAGGTGAGATCCCGTATAAGATCCAAGGGAGCCGCAGAAGTGGGGAAGGAAGAGGTAAGTAGAAGTCGCAGATGCGAAGATTCTTCCACACCAGTGTGGTCGTAGAAGCGGGGTAATAGGCACAGATGCAGGTGAGTGCGCAGGTGCGATGGTCTGTTCTGCAACTGCGATTGCGCAGATGCGGTCCAAGGCACAGAAGCGTAGCTAGTTGGATAAGTGACTTCCAAAGAAGCCAAAATTTAACTGCAAAAGCGGGTCCATAGGTGCGGATAAGTGGCCGCATGTGCGAAAAGCCTGGGCAGAATATAAACGTTGGGATCCCATGGTTTTATCATTTCCAGGCTTTGCAAACTCAGAATTTTGCAATTTTTTAGAGAGATTTCGAAGGGATTCCTGAGGTAAGTCACTTGTGGTTAACTTTCTTCAATAATTATGTTTCCTCATTGATTTTCCCACCTAGTTAGTGTGATTTTGAGGTGTAATTTGGGGATTTGAGGCTATAGATTTGGAGAGTTTATTTTAGGGATTTGAGTGGTGATTTGGTGTTGGATTTTTATAAATTTGGTATGACTAGACTTGTGATTGAATGGGTTTTCGGATTTTGTGACTTTTGTTGGATTTCGAGACGTTAGCCCAAGGGCTAGCTTTTATCCAATTTTGGATTTTGACTTATAATTTTTGGGTTTCTTGTGTAATTGATTCCTTTAACCCGTATTGATTGTATTGTACTGCTTGTGGCTAGATTTGGGACATTTGAAGGTCGATTTGCATGGAAAAAGCATATTGGACTACAGTTTTGGCTCGGGTTGAGGTAAGTAACAGTTGTAAATCTGAATCTAAAGGTATGAAAGATCGAATTTTGAGTTATGTGATTAGTTTGGAGGTGACACACATGCTAGCTGATGGACGCGTGAGTGTGCACCGTAGGAATTGTAAATTGGTCCATTCCATGGAATTGTAAAAGTTGAATAACTTGTTGTTAGCTATATGCTCTCCCTGTGTTATAAAAATTTGAATGTAAATCATGTTAGAAATTATGCTTAGGCTATGTGTTAGTACTAATTGGACCCACAGAGGCCGTGATGCCTGTTAAATTACCTACTAATTGCTACTTGTACTCAGTCACAGTTTTATTTTCATATCATAGCTCAGTCTCTGTTGTTCCTTGCTGATATATCATGCTCATTTCTATTTTGGGCTGATTTATATGATTATCGAGAGTCCGAGAGACTAGAAAGGTTGATGACCGAGTGAGGCTGAGGGCCTTATTGTGAGATATTAATACAATAGCACGTGAGTTGTCCGTGCAGTAATTGAGTTGTCCGTGTGGATCCAAATATTTATACTATAGCACGTGAGTTGTCCGTGCAGATTAAAGCACTTAGGATGTAGGAGTCCCTTCCGAGTCTATACACACCCCTAGTGATCGCAGGTATCTACTAAGTGTGAGAGCTGAGTGACTGTGAGGAATGAGTGATTGTGAGGTTGGAGTGACTCGGAGGATTGAGTGAATGATGCTGTAAGAGGTTGTATATGATTTCATTGTTGTTGCACATAGTTGCCATATATCATTGTTTAGGAAATTTCTGAGAAATATTTTATTTAGTTTTACTTGAACTTGGCATGTATAAACTGATTTGACTTAAATTGTCAGATTTGAAAGCATGTCTACTTTCTTTGTTGAGACTACTGAAATTGAACTAAAACTATATAGCTCGTCACTATTTTAAGTTCTTTATTTAGTCTTGTTACTTACTGAGTTGGTTTTACTCACGCTACACACTGCACTTTGTGTGCAGATCCAGGTATTTCTGGACATGGTGGGTGTTGATATTTCGCACAACTGATCGTTGGAGACTTCAAGGTAGCTGCCCGATGTTCGCAGTCCTTGTTTCTCCTTCCTTATCTTTTCTTTTATTGCATTTTGATCCAGACTATCATAGACATTCATTTCTAGACTAGTGATGTATAGATGCTCATGGGCTTAGTGACACCCCGATTTGGGAGTTGTTTTCCGCATTTGTGTTTTCGGTTTCTACCCTATTTTATGAAAAACCTTTTGGCATTTAAAACTACTTTGACTCATTTTCTGTGAAATATTGGAAATATTTTGGAAATATCGGCTTGCCTAGTACCATATTAGGTGCCATCACGACAGAATAGGATTTTGGATCGTGATAAGTTGGTATCAGAGCCTAGGTTACATAGGTCTCACGAGCCATGAGCAGATTTAGTAGGGTCTTACGGATCGGCACAGAGACGTCTGTACTTATCTTCGAGAGGTTACCGAACCCTTAGGAAACTTCACATTCTTGATTCTTGTCGTGCGAATTTATTGATTCTGGTAATTAAACTTCTAATATTCTATTCTATCATAGATGGTGAAGAAACGTACTACTGAGCAGGATGGACAGCCACCAGTACCACCAATTAGGGCCGCAAAAAGCCGAGGTCGCGGTAGGGGTAGATGTGCAACTTATACAACAGCTAAGGCAGCACCTATAGATCCACCAGTTGCCCCAATTCAGGAGTAGATTTAAGTTGAAGAGCAGCCAGTGGGGCCAGCTCAGGCACCAGTTGTGCCCATTGTGATCCCAGGCCTTCAGGAGGCCTTAGCTCAGATTTTGACCATGTGCACCAGTCTTGCTCAGGCGGTCTTTGTTTTGGCCGCAGCATCCACTTCTTAGGCAGGGGGAGTTACTCAGACTCCTGCTGCCCGAACACTAGAGTAGGAGATGTAGGAACTCCAGACACAAGGGGCACTGCCAGCCCAGCTAGTTGCAGCCGCTCGGCCCATGTGGTCCCTATTATAACTAATGATGAGAAAAGGATTTGGAGAGGTTCGGGAGGCTCCAGCCTCCATTTTTTAGTAGGGCAGAGCCGGAGGACGCCCACGGTTTCTTAGACAAGTGTCAGAGGATTCTTCATACAACAGAAATTCTGGAAGCCAGGGGGTCTCGTTCACTACTTTTTAGTTCACTAGGGCTGCCTTCCGATGGTGGAGGCTTATGAGAGGCGTAGGCTGTTCGGTGCAGCACCACTTACATGGCAGGGGTTATCATTCTATTCTTGGAGAAGTTCATGCCTCAGTCTCGCAGAGAGGAGCAACGCAGATAGTTTGAGCAACTTCGTTAGGATGGTATGTCTGTGACGTAGTACGAGATGAGGTTTTCTGAGTTGGCCCGTCATGTAGTTTGGTTGGTTCTCACTGATAGGGAAAGGATCAGGAGGTTCATTGATGGCCTCATATATCAGCTGCAGTTGTTTATGACTCGGGAGAGGGTATCTAGTGCTACTTTTGATGAGGTGGTCGACATTGCTTGGCAGATAGAGATAGTTCGTAGCTTGGAGCGTGGTGAGAGGGAGGCCAAGAAGCCTTGAGGTTTGGGTGATTTTAGTGGTATACCTTTTGTGGGGCAGCCCTATCACAGCAGGGTTCATCCTTATAGGCCCGCTTAGATGGCTCGTCCATCTCATTGTGGTGCATTAGTTAGCCACGATTCTTACAGTGCTCGCTCAGGCTAGTCTTCATTTAGAACACTACCAGTGCAGAGTTCTCACCATGCCTCGTCTGCTCATATTTCTATGGGTATTTCCTCGGGGTATCACGAGTAGTAGTTCCATCAAAGGAGGGGTTGCTTCGAGTGGGGAGATCTTGGTCATATCAAGAGAGATTACCCTAGGTTGTTGAGTGGGGCTCCACATCATGGTTCTTGGCCGATGGCACCAGCACTATAGCTACACCACTCACTCAGTCAGCACGGGGTAGAGCCCAGGCAGGTCGAGGTCTCCCTAGAGGGGAAAGCCGATCAGGTAGTAGTCAGGCCCGATTCTATGCTGTTCCTACCAGACTAGATTCCATTGCTTCAGATGCAGTGATCACAGGTATTGTCTTAGTATGCCACATGGACACCTCTATATTATTTGACCCTGGTTCCACTTATTCATATGTATCATCATATTTTGCTCATTATCTGGATATGACCTGTGAGTCCCTAGTTTTATCTGTTCATGTATCTATGTCGGTGGGCGATACTATTGTTGTAGACTATATATATCTGTCGCGTGTAGTGACTATTGGGGGATTGGAGAATAGAGTTGATCTCTTGTTGCTTAGTATAGTTTATTTCGATGTGATCTTGGGTATGGACTGGTAGTCTCCATGTCATGATGTACTAGATTGTCATGCTAAGACCGTGACGGTTGCGAAGCCGGGGTTGCCATGGATTGAGTAGCGAGGTTCTCTAGACTATGTTCCCCATAGAGTGATTTCATACTAGAAGGCCCAACAGATGGTAGGGAAGGGTGTTCTATCTTATTTGGCCTTTGTGAGGGATATTGGTGCCGAGACCCCTACTATTGATTCTGTTCTGGTGGTGTGAGATTTTACAGATGTGTTTCCTGTAGACTTGCCAGGCATGCCGCCCGACAGGGACATTGATTTTGGTATTGACTTGGTGGCGGACACTTAACCCATTTCTATTCCTCCATACCGTATAACACCGGCTAAGTTGAAGAGTTGAAAAAGCAGCTTTAGGAACTTCTTGATAAGAGGTTTATTAGGCCTAGTGTGTCACCTTGGAGTGCACCAACTCTGTTTCTAAAAAAAAAGAAGGATGGTAATATGAGAATGTGCATTAATTATATGCAATTGAAAAAAGTCACAATCAAAAACAAGTATTCTTTTCCGCGTATTGATGATCTATTTGACAAGCTTCAGGGAGCGAGAGTGTTCTCTATGATTGATTTGAGATCAGGGTATCACCAATTGAATATTCGGGGCTCGGATATTCTATAGATAGCTTTCAGGGCCCGTTATGGTCATTAAAAGTTCCTTGTGATATCTTTTGGGCTGACCAACGCCCCAGCACCATTCATGCATCTGATGAATAATGTGTTTCAGCCTTACCTCGACTCGTTTGTTATTGTGTTCACTGATGATATCCTGGTGTAATCTCATAGCCAGGAAGAGCATGCATAATATTTAAGGATCGTGTTGCAGTAATTGAGGGAGGAGTAGCTTTATTCCAAGCTTTCCAAGTGTGAGTTTTGGCTTAGTTCAGTGGCATTTTTGGGGCACATGATGTCCAGTGAGGGTATCTAGGTGGACCCAAAGAAGATAGATGCGATTTAGAGTTAGCCCACACCGTCCTCAGCTACACAAATTTAGAGCTTTCTAGGGTTGGCTATTTATTATCGTTGCTTCATATAGGGTTTCTCATCTATTACATTGCCCTTGGGACTATGGTATTACTATTTTGTATCACTTGGGAAAGGCTAATGTGGTATTTGATGCTATGAGTATGAAGGCAGTGAGTATGGGTAGTCTTGTATTCAATCCTGTTGGTTAGAGACTCTTTTAGTTGATGTTTAGGCCTTGGCCAACCAGTTCGTGAGATTAGATGTATCAGAGCCTAGTTGTGTTCTAGCTTGTATGGTTTCTCTATCTTCCTCATTTGATTGCATCAGAGAGCGCCGGTACGATGATCCTCATTTGCTCATCCTCAAGGGAAAGGTTCAGCACGATGATGCCACAAATGTTACTATTGGAGATGTTGGGGTGTTGAGGATATAGGGCCGGATATATGGCCCAATGTAGATGGGCTACACGAGACGACTCTTACGGAGGTCCACAACTCGCGGTATTCCATTCATCCAGGTGCTGCGAAGATGTACCAGGACTTGAGATAACACTACTAGTAGAAGAGAATGAAGAAAGATATAGTGGGGTTTGTAGCTCGGTGTCTTAACTGGCAATAGGTAAAATCTGAGCATCAGAGACCGGGTATATTGCTTCAGAGGATAGTGATTCCAGAGTGGAAGTGAGAGCGGTTCACCATGGATTTTGTAGTTGTACTCCCACGTAGATTGAGGGAATTTGAGGCTATTTGGGTGATTGTGGATCGACTGACCAAGTTTGCATACTTTATTCCAGTTGGTACTACTTATTCTTCCAAGTGGTTGGTTGAGATTTACATACGAGAGATTGTGAGCCTTCAAGGTGTGCCTGTTTTGCATCATTTCAAATAGAGTCACATAGTTTACACCATAGTTTTGGAGAGGCGCGCAACCAGAGTTGGGCACCCAGGTTGAGTTGAATACAACATTTCACCCTCGGACAGACGAACAGTTGGAGTGCACTATTCAGATATTGGAGGACATGATACGCGCTTGTGTAATTGGTTTCAGGGGTTAATGGGACTAGTTTCTGCCACTTGCAGAGTTTGCTTACAACAGCAGCTATTAGTCGAGCATTCAGATGGCTCTGTGTGAGGCATTGTATAGAAGACGGTGTAAGTCTCCGGTGGATTGGTTTGGACAAGGATAAATTGGTTCAGGAGTGGCTCTGCACGATGTAGTTTAGATAGAAGAACTAAGACGATAGGAAGGTCAGTGATATGTCTTACATGGTTGGGGAGAAGGTTATGCTGAAGGTTTCACCCATGAAGGGTGTTATGAGGTTCGGGAAGAAGGGCAAGATGAGCCCTCGGTTTATTGGTTCATTTGAGGTACTTCAGAGGATTGGGGAGGTAGCTAACAAGCTTGCCTTGCCACCTAGTTTGTCAAGTGTGTATCCAGTATTTCATGTTTCTATGCTCCGAAAGTATGTCGGCGATCCTTCACATGTTTTGGATTTCAGCACGATTTAGTTGGAAGGTTATATGACTTATGATGTGGAGCTACTGGCCATTTTGGATTGGCAGGTTCAGAAGTTGAGGTCAAAGGATATAGATTCATTGAAGGTGCAGTGGAGAGGTCATCCCGTTGAGGAGGCTACTTGGTAGACCGAGTGGGAGATGCTTAGCAGATATCCACACCTATTTGTGGCTCTAGGTATATTTCTAGACCCATTCAAGGATGAACGTTTGTTTAAGAGGGGGAGGATGTAATGACCCAGCCGGTCGTTTCGAGAGTTGTAGCCTCGTTCCTCCATTTTCTACTCCTTATGTTCTTTATAGCTGTTATATGACTTATCAAGTTAGTTGGTTGGGGTCCGAAGAGATTTCAGAATGAATTGAGATACTTAGTCTCATAATTGAAAAGTTAAGTTAAAAAAAGATGACCATATGTTGACTTATGTGTAAACAATCCCGAATTTGAATTTTGATGGTCCTGTTAGCTTCGTTGGGTGATTTAGACTTAGGAGTGTGTCCGCATTTAGATTTGGAGGGTCGTAGTAGAATTATGCTTGAAATGACGAAAGTTGAATTTTTGGAAAGTTTGACTGGGAGTGGACTTTTTGATATTGGGGACGGATTGGGACTCTGGAAGTTGGAATAGGTTTGTGGTTTCATTTTTGACTTTTTTGCAAAATTTGAGGTCAATCAGACGTGATTTGACAGCTTTCGGCGTCATTTGTAGAATTTAGAAATTTCAAAGTTCATTAGTCTTTAATGTATGTGCAATTCATGCTTTAGTTGTTGTTTGAGGTGGTTTGAGGTTTCAGCCAAGTTCGTATGATGTTTTAAGACTTGTTGGTATGTTTGGTTGAGGTTTCGGGGGCCTCAGGTTGATTTGGGGGGTTAATGGATCAAGGTTTGAAGTTGAACAGCTACTGAAGTTTGAGGACTGCTGGTGTAATTGCACCTGCGGAGTGGGCATAACAGGTACGAGCCCGCAGAAGGGGGAAAGGAGCCGCAAAAGCGGGAAAGGAAGAGCTGAGCAGAAGTCGCAGGTGCAAAGATTCTTCCGCACCTGCGTGATTGCAGAAGTGGGGTAATGGGCGCAGATACGGGTGAGTGTGCAGGTGCGATGCTCTATTCCGCACCTGTGATTGCGCATATGCGGTCTAACGCTCGCAGAAACGGAGGCAGCTGGATAAGTGAATTTTGCAGAAGCAGAAATTTAACCACAGAAGCGGGTCCAGAGGTGCGGATAGGTTACCGCTAGGTGCGAAAAGCCTGGGCAGAATATAAATGTTGGGTTTCAAGGGTTTTATCATTTCTTGACTTTGCAAACTCAGAATCGGGTGATTTTTTAGAGAGACTCGAAAGGATTCTTTAGGTAAGTCACTTGTGGTTAAATTTCTTCAGTAATTATGTTTCCCTATTGATTTTCCCACCTAGTTGGTATGATTTTGAGGTGTAATTTGGGGTTTTGAGGCTAGGGATTTGAAGAGTTGATTTTGGGGATTTGAGTGGCAATTTGGTGTCAGATTTTGATAAATTTGGTATGACTAGACTCATTATTAAATGGTTTTTCGTGTTTTGTGACTTTTGTTGGATTTCGAGACATGGGTCCGGGGGTCGGTTTTTAGCCGATTTCAGATTTTAACTTATATTTTTGTGTTTTGTTGTGGAATCGATTCCTTTAGCCCATATTGATTGTATTGTATTGCTTGTGGCTAGATTCGGGACACTTGGTGGCTGATTTGCGAGGTAAAGGCATATTGGAGTAGAGTTTTAGTTCGGATTGAGGTAAGTAACCATTCTAAATCTAGTTCAAAGGGTATAAAACCCCAGATTTTTAATTATGTGATTGTTTTGGAGGTGACACACATGCTAGATGACGGGCTTGTGAGCGTGCATTGTAGGAATTATGACTTGGTCCATTCATGGAACTGTAAAGTTGAATAACTTGTTATTAGCTATATGCTCTCCCTGTGTTATAGAAATTTGACTCTAAATTACCTGCTAATTGCTGTAAAGCCTATTGAATTACCTGCTAATTGCTACTTGTACTCAGTCATAGTTTTATATGCATATCATACCTCAGTCTATGTTGTTCCTTGTTGATATATCATGTAATTTCTGTTTTGGGATGAATTCTATGATTACTGAGAGCCCGAGAGACTAGAGAGGTTGATGACTGAGTGAGGCCGATGGCCTCATTGTGATATATTGATACCATAGCATGTGATTTTTCCATGCAGCACGTGAGTTTTCCGTGCGAATTATAGCGCTTGGGCTGTAGGAGCCCCTCTGGAGTCTGTATACACCCCTATGAGCATAGGTACCTATTGAGCGCGAGTGTCGAGTGTCGAGTGTCGAGTGTCGAGTGTCGAGTGATCTATGAAGAATGAGTGATTGTGAGGTTGGAATGACTCGGAGGACTGAGTGACTGATGCTTTGAGAGGCTATATATGATTTCGTTGTTGTTGCACATAGTTGCAATATATCACTGTTTTGAAAACTTCTGAGAGATATTTCATCCGATTTTACTTGAACTTGGCATGTATAAACTGATTTGACTTAAATTGCAGGATTTGAAAGCATGTCTACTTTTTTTATTGAGACTACTGAAATTGAACTATAACTGTGTAGCTCATCACTATCTTAAGTTCTTTATTTAGTCTTGTTACTTAGTAAGTTGGTTGTGCTACACCCTACATTTCATGTGCAAATCCAGGTGTTTCTGGACACGGTGGGTGTTGATATTTCGCACAGCTTATCGTTAGAGACTTTGAGGTAGCTGCCCGATGTTCGCAGTCCTTATTTCTCCTTCCTTATTTTTTCTTTTATTGTATTTTGATCCAAACTTTCATAGACATCTCTTTTCTAGACTGGTAATGCATAGATGATCATGGGCTCAGTGACACCTCAATTTGGGAGTTGTTTGCCGTATTTGTGTTTTAGGTTTCTACCCCATTTTGTGAAAACATTTTGGCATTTAAAACTACTTTGACTTATTTTCTGTTTAATGATGGAAATATTTTGGAAATGACAGCTTGCCTAGTACCACGTTAGGTACCATCATGACAGGTTAGGATTTTGGGTTCTGATAATTACACATGTGTGAATGTTTAGTTGGAGCCCGAGGGGCTCGAATGAGTTTCGGTAGGTGTTGAATAGCTGATGCAAAATCTGGTGTCTTTTGCCTGCAGATATAGGATTTTAGGTTGTGACAAGTACACATGTGTGAATGTCAAGTTGGATCCCGAGGGGCTCGAATGCATTTCGGATTTGGAAGGTGTTGAATAGCTGATGCAAAATCTAGTGTCTTTTGCGTGCAGATAATACAAATTTGATGTACTGCTCGCAAATGTGAGCTTCGATTTTTTGAGTGACTGCAAGCATTTGCGAAGGGGTGGGGGGAGCTTCGCAATTGCGGTATATCTGTCGCATTTGAGATACTTGGGAATGTTGGCCAGCTTCGCAAATGTGGAGCTCTGGTCGCATTTGCACACATTGGGGATGTCGCATATGCAAGGATTTTTGTTTGCATTTGCGAATTTTGAGGGTCTATGAAATTGATAGAATTGTGGTTTGCAATTGCGATACTTGCAGCTAGGTAAATGTGCAAAATTTTGGGACTTAACTCATTTTTACACTATTTTCAACCCTAGACTCCATAGAGGCAATTTTTGAAGAGGAATTTCTTCCCAAATTAATTCGTAAGCAACCTTAACTTGTTTTCAAAAAGTTTCAATTGCCTTTTCATGAATTTTAACATCAAATCTATGAATTTCAAGGTAGAAATGAGGAGTTTTGAGTAGAATTTAGGGATTTTATAAAATTGAGATTTAGACCTCAAATTGATGTCCGATTTCGAAATAAATTATATTTACGGGCTCAAGGGTAAATGGGAATTGGGATTTGGACCGAATTTTAAGTTTTAACCACGTGGGCTCGGGTTGAATTTTTGTTGACTTTTTTTAGTTATGATCGAAATCGAACCTTTTTCATTCATGGGTATTCCTTAAGCTTGTTTTGAATTATTTGAACAATATTTGACTAGATTAGATTCGTTTAAAGGTTTGTTCTAAAAGGAAAGTCTTGGTTAATTATTGACTTATTTTCGGAAAGAGGTAAGTGTCTTGTCTTGATTTTTTGGGGCATACTAAACTAAAATTATTTGCTACATGCGAGGGTGATGCATATACAAGATGACTAGCGTATATGCATGTTCCAGGGCTTCCATGCATAGGAGGGGAAATTATATGATTCTTTGTGATTTTTTGAACTTGGTGATCCTGTCACGACCCAAACTGATGGGCCACGACGGGCATCAGATACCTTACTCAACCGAGTACCTA
Source organism: Nicotiana glauca (assembly GCA_026770625.1). Taxonomy (NCBI): domain Eukaryota; kingdom Viridiplantae; phylum Streptophyta; class Magnoliopsida; order Solanales; family Solanaceae; genus Nicotiana; species Nicotiana glauca. Next base: position 78,407 of record MU770238.1, on the reverse strand, counting down.
CATAATGCATTTTTCATATCATACTAACATAGGTAAATGAGCCAGAGAGGCTATCGTGATATAAGTAGAATAAAACATAGGAAAATACTCGACATTGGAGGACCCAACATGTAATCCGAACTCATACATATGACGTACGGGCCTATAAAACCGGCATGATCCTTTATATACTCAAAGCATAGGTCGGCAAGGCCATACAGGCATCTATATATATGACATCTGTCTACAAGCCTCTAAGAGTACATACTTATACAGGTCAAGACAGGGCCATGCCATACAAATCCAACATCTTCCGCTGAGCTGATAGCCTATTTGGAGGACTCTCGACCTGTCTATCAGGACCTGCGGGCATGAAACGTAACGTCCCCAGACAAAAGAGATGTCAATACAAATAATGTACCGAGTATGTAAGGCACATAAATAAGTACATATAAGAAAAGGGAGAAATATAGAGTAAATGACTCAACCTGTAAGTTTGAATAACTCTGTAAATTATGAATACTTATAGTGTCGTGCATATGCATATGAATGTCTTGTCGTTCATAGATACATGTGTTCACAACATTATTAAGCCTCTGAGGGCATCCCATCATATCATCTCGATCACTGTGGGCAAAATCATCAATGTATGCCAGTTGATCAGATAATGGTGCGTATATAACGCTGTAACCTTTTTCCATATCCCATATAAATATAATATACTATACGTGTATATAATGCTATCTGGTCATGAGTCAATGTACATGTATAAATACATGAAATGCATAAGAAATACATTAATAAGATTTTCTCAGAATGCCATAGAATCAATATGCCTTTCGGATAAACTTTATCAAATACATATTTTTCTGAGACCTATGAACAGAAGATATAATAATAATTCACATGGGGAATTAAGAATATAGACGCCCCTAGTATTTCTATGAATAAAGTCATTTATGAAAGTTACGTATTTTGCTCATTTCATTTATATTTTTAGATCATGCCAAAAAGAAAGAAGGGATAGCCTTCACATACCTGGAGTAGGGAAAAAATTCATATGATTTTCTTGGAAAAGATTGCACCGTACTCCCTTAGAATCGCAAAATCTCACGTTGCTAAGGTGCTAATAATTCTCGCTGAAATTGATTTGTTCGCAAGAAATTTTGTTGGATCTTGTTAGATAGAGTTCCAATGTCAGGTTTGAAAATGCTTGAATTTGAATTAGGAAGAAGATAAATGATTCTCATTTGATTTTTCATTGTCCAAGTGAAACCCAACTTAAAAGTATTACACGTTAATGTCTTATTGTCTTATGTACATCACTTTAAAGGCCAACTAAGAGTCATTTGTATAACGTGTGGCTTGCTGCCACGTGGTGGTACGGGTGAAAAATTTAATCTTTATCCAACTTATTAGTTAAGTAGGTAATGTCTCGTTATTCGGTAATTAATCAATTACCCGTGTAATTAAGAATTGTCTGAAATTACTTTAAAAATTCTACTTATTTTTAATATATCTTATACATCATACTAACGCAGTCATATGATTCCTTGTATGGTACTAGTTCATAAATAACACGTATTATAGTTCTGACCGTATTTTATTCTAAATCGACAACATTCAAAAAAACTTATTTTCTTTGATTTGCTTACCCTCTCACCTTCACGAATTTACTTATCCCTTGTTTGAAATAACATAATACTTGTAACCTCAAAATAACCTCATTTCCGAGTCTGCGTCGATTATCTTACGACGAAACTTTAACGTCTGAAAATGCGGGATGTAACATCTTATTCCCGAGCTTTTATCAATTCACTTATGGCATACTTTCACGTACGAAAATGGGGGGTGTAACATCATTCCTCCCTTTGGAACATTTGTCCTCGAATGTTGGCTGATGCACTTATCATTTTCATAACCTATGTCTTTTCAATACTTTGGTACTCCTCTTGCCATCTAGGCAACTGTTTTGTGAATGGATCCCAAATCCCAGGACATTCCCACCTTTTGACCTCTTTCTCATACCACGACTTGTGGTCAGTATTCTTCCAATCTCGCAATTGTTGCTACCATTTATCATAGATCCGTTTATCCATCCGTATGAACTTACTGCCATAATTCTTACTTTTGACTTATCGTTACTGAGGTCTTCTACCCAACTCCAGGTTACTTTCGTTCCTTATCCCATACGTATATATCTAAGTCCATTAATACTTCCTCATTACTCTTCATTTTAAGAATGATGGCCTAATCTCATCTCATACTTTATAACTTTTGTCCATCCATTGTTGATCACCTCAATATTAATCTACAATATACCACTGATAACTTGAAAATTCTTGTCATGACCCAAATCGATGGGCCACGACGAGCATCCGATACCTTACTCAATCGAGTACCAACATAACATATCTTTTCATGTCATACTATCATTAATAACTGAGCCGGAGAGGCTGCCTTGAAATAGGCAAAATACAACAAGTAATGCTAACTTACACATAAGACATATGGGCCTCTAAGACCAAAATAACCACTTGAATACTGTACATAGGCCGACAAGGCCATACAATCTTTTACGTACATAACGTCTGTCTACAAGCCTCTAAGAATACATAATTTTCATAAAGGTTGGGACAGAGTCCCGCCATACCAAAAAATACACATCTAACTCATACTAACCAAACAAGTAACTCCACAGCAAATGGAGCGCACCAATATCTTTCTCTGAGCTGATAGCCTACCTGGAGGGCTCTCGACCTGCCTATCTGGACCTATGGGCATGAAATGCAGCGTCCCCAAGCAAAAAGGAATGTCAGTACGAATAATGTACCGAGTATGTAAGGTACATAAATAAGTACATAACAAACATGGAATAAATATAGAGTAATTGACTTAACCTGTAAGTCTGGAAAACTTTGTAAATTATAAAATACTTATAGTGCCATGCATATGCGTATTAATGTCATGTCATGCATAGGTACATGTTTCATAATATCATCAGCCTCTGAGGGCATCCCATCATATCATCTCGGCCACTATGGACAAAATCATCAACGCATACCAGCTGATCAGGTGGTGGTGCGTATATATCACCATAACCTTTCCCATATCCTATATACATATATTGATAGATATATATACGCGTATATAATGCCATCTGGTCATGGGTCAATGTACGTAAATTCAATGCATGAAAAGTCCGTTAATAAAATCTCTCGGAATGTCATAAGACCATTTTGCTTTTGGGTAATATCATAAAGTAAACTCTTGTCAACTTTTGTATTTTTTTGAGATCCATGAACAAATGATAAAATATTATGACACATGAAAATTCAAGAACATAGATATCTCTAATACTTCTATGAATAGAGTCATTTATGAAATTTGTGCATTTGCACGTTTCGTTTGTGTCGTATAGATCATGCCAAAAGAAAGAGGGGATAGCCTTAAAATACCTGAGTTGATTCTCTTGACAATCCCTCTAACACACGTTAATATTACATAATTTGAACTTGTGTTGCTGCCATATACATGGACATCACGTTAGCACCAATCCAAAATGAAATTATATGACTTCATAGTCATTTTCTTTGTGGCTCCTCCTCCATTACGTTAAAACCAAAAATAAGGTCTCTTTGCTGCAAAAGTAAGTTTTCCTTCCTCATCAACTCCTTAAATTGTGAGTTACATAAATAATTGTATTATTCATTTAGGGCTGAACGTATCTTGAGCAACAACGTCCCTTTTTGTGCAAGCTCTAATGGAAAGAACAGTACTTTCCTTTCTTTCAGTCTAAGAGACCTCAAATGATTAAAATATCACAAAACCTTTAACTGTTTGCATGGTGTGGCTCACGTTAGTTGCCACCTTGAAATTTAATCCAAGAGTCATCTACTTTGAATATGGGGCTGCCACATCATACTATTTAATACTTATTCAATATATCCCCAATTAATTAGGTAATGTCTCGGTACCTGGTAATTAATTAATTAACTGCATAATTAAGAATTATCTTAACTTACTTAAAATACTACTGTATTTTAACATACATTGAACACCTTACTAGTGTGGTCATGTAGTACCTTGTATGTCATTATTCCATAAATACCAAGCATTTAGCTCGGACCATATTTTATCCCAAAACGCCAAACTTTGACAAAAAATGATTTTCTTTGACTTGCTTCTCCTTTTACCCTCACGAATTTACTCATCACTTGTGAAATAGCATAATCCTTATAATCTCCAAATAATCTTTTACTTGGACTGATATCAATTACGTTATGACAAATTTACGTACAATACCACATGGTGCAATATCGTCGTAACTTAATACTGCGAAGTGTAACATCACCGTAATATAATACTGCAAGGTCCATCATTTTCATAACTTATTATTGCGAAGCGTAACATCATCGTAATGTAATACTGCAGGACGTAACATTATCGTAATATTACATGGTATAACACTTCTTACGTCATATACCTTGCCACTAGGGCTTATGTTTCATCGAGGAATATTTAAAGTAATTTTTTTGATCCACTTAGGGGTGATATTGTACTTCAATGATCATATTTTATAGCATCCTAATGTGATTCACTTACATGGGTATCTTAATCCTGTACAATTCTTCAAATCCCTTTATTTATTACAATTACATCCTCTTTCTATTACCAGGGCAGCATTCCATCTCTTATAAATTCTACTAGTCTTATACTTCTTTGAGTTCATTCGGCTATACAGAGCTTTCTACAACTTAGAGAAACCATTAGCTCTCTTATTTACATGAGCTTAATCTTGAGGACTTATCCATTCTCGTCACCTTCTCACTTGCCCTTCTTTATCCTTACTCCCGTCCTCCTAAAACCTTGTCGCTTTTTCATAGTTTAGCTTGCGACCTATACATATATATTTATACTATTCGCAACCTTCCTTCAACTTGCTTAAACCATAAATTTTCTTATGTTATTCTAGAACGTCAAGCGAGACACCGCATCATCTCTAACTCTTCTTTACTTTCTTAACTAGACCTCCAGATACTTAGAAACCATGGGCTAGAAGGTATGTCACTAATGACACTGCTATTATCTCTGGATACTGGATCCCGATGCTTCTAGCCCTCTATCTGAAGTCTGGATTATTCACAACCTTCTGCTTTTGAGTATCTCGTACGTTGTCCACCTTTACCTTACTAACCTTAAAGTCTCACATCACATCTTCTATCTCTTTCATGACCTCCCCTCCATATAGGTGTAATTCACATCCACGTCTTGAACTTCTATTATAATACATGCACCTTTTTACACAATCTCGTGAGAGCTTTATACTAACTTTTTATGAGGCTGGTACTCTTCTCACTGGCTTTATCGTAGAGTCGTTATAGAATATGGCTATTGTACTATTTCTCTTGTACTTATGATATTTAAGAGTGATCCTGCAGTGTTCTAAATCACGAGGTCTATAATTTTCTTGGTCTAATAATCAGGCTCCTGATTTACTTAGTTGGTGTAACTCTTTAGTTTCCACTTTCCTCTGATTAACCTTTATGTAGGCTTAAGCTATCTTCCGATCTGTGGCTCATGATATTAGTTATTCCTTTAGCCTTTCATTGATGCTATGGAATATCCATGATACAATCCTTTATCTACGACCTGGACTTAATTTTTTCTTTTAACTTATACCAGAGTCTTCTACGTCCGTATGATTGTTAACATATATGTTGCATGTATAAAACTCCAAATCTTAAGTGCATTCATAACATAACTAACTCTAGGTCATTAATCGAATAATTCTTTTTGTTCCTTCTCATCTTTCTTTAAATCCAAGCAATTACTTTTCCTGGTCTTTCTGCCCCTTGTTACGTGCCTACTTAGCTTACCTTAGTCCACACATATTGGAATTTCATACAACTCATATGATCTTGAATATCACTTCTGAATTTACTTCCGGTTCATTAGCCATGGTAGGTTCGATTTCCTTATGGAGTGCATACACTGTTGTTGTGAGACTATTGTTATAAGACCATTTCCTCCTTAGGTTACTGAGCTTAGGTTGAAGAATTCTTCCTTACTTCCTCAGCTAGTCTTTCATTGTAGTATTTAGGGAGGACCTTCTGATTGTGAGCTTATTACATTGTATACTTGACGGGCCTTTTGATGTCCTTCCTTGCCTATAATTATCCATAGTTACTTATCTCCACGCCCTTGTGCTTGTAGATTTGCTTCTGAACCAATATTTTGACTATCTTCTCAGTGGCACTCTCTTTTATTTCTGTAACACTCATATGGTACCTGTAACTACCCCGAATCCTATCTAAATATATCTCCAGTATTATAATGAAGTTACTGTGAGGCTGAATTCACTATATTGGGATTTACTATGTCTATGTTGCACGATCTGCTGATTCGTCTGTAACCACCTGTCTAGCCATAACTAGGCTTTTCTTGAATCAACTGCTAACTACTCGTTGGCCCATTCTCATATCAATATTCCACGTAATCTTTCTTGGGTTATTATTTTTGTCTTAACTTACCTCTTGCACTGGCTCCTTATTATCAAAAACATTCCGAGCCGAAACCCTTACTTCCTTTTCTTGATGTCGTGCTTGCATAATGTCTTGGAATCGTAGCATATCTGTAGAATTTGGATAAGTGCAATCTCATTTATTTCTCAATTTTATCGCATTCTTCCTTTACCATTCCATAATTACTAGAATCACTTAATTCTGACTTAACGCCACACTACTCCATATTCCCCACTTTAGGGGAGTACTAAGAGTTGGAGCTACGACGACCAACCTATAGATGTTTTACCTCTTCATTTTTGGCGTCCTTTCACATTATTGATGACCCTTACTCGCCTTGCGTTAATCCTTCTGTACCAAGGACAACAAAATTCCTTACTTGCGATGGTGGCACTTAGTGTAACTGGCACATACAATCCATTTAGCTTAACTTTGCTCCCATTACTTATTTTAGGGAAGCGTCTTCCTGAATGACCATTCTCTCAGTTTCTCATGAATCTTCTTCTGTTGTCCATTCTATTATCGTCGGAACGCAATCCGAAATTCTCATAATGCTGACTATTATCAAATCACTCAGTTCCTAATTCATGTTTAGTTTATCTTGTTCACTAGCCCATACTAATTTCTATTATTCTAGGTCTAACTTTTATTTTCAGTAGTTGCATTGGAGTCACGAACTTATATCTTGAAGTAAGGATATAACTTTATGGCCTATACTCTTTTATTGTCTCAGGGCCTGTCACCTCTCGTCTTTTCCTTCACTTGACTATAGACTCTATAATGCTATCATCTTTTGACCTACCATTGTCATCCACGTATCACATCTTACTCTTAATGCTTCATTAGCTCTCTTCTTATTTCCTTCTAATATTTCTATCTATCACTTTATTCCGAAAACTTCAAATAGATATTCTTTTGATTTTAGCTCCCCTTTGCTCCATTCACTTGCTCTTCGGGTTGCCTAGCATTATCTCTCTACTAGGGACGGGAGCTATATTAAGATAATATTTATCCTTTTCAAGATTCCAGTACCTATCTTCGTAGCACTTATATCTAGCTGTACTATTTTAGAGTGCACCACCTAAGTTTCTCACAAGGAGGTCTATTAGCACCTTTTTTTTAATATCCTTTAAAAATGTCACTAACGCAAACAATTCATGCACCATTTTGGAATTCTCTAACTCCAGCCGGATCCTGATATCCCATCCTTCTCTTAGACTACACATGTTAGCCCCCATTGGGCAAAACTGAGATGGATGTGGCTGATTGCACATACCTTTGTTACCATTGAAGGCAACTCAAAATGCTTATACCTCTCTTCCTAAATTGTAAAAAATGTTCATCTTCACAAACTGGGTACCTCGTACCCTTCTTTACATTTCTTCTTTTACTAGTTGAAATTTATATCTATCTTCTAAATCTCTCATTGCCTTTCACCATAGAGGTGGATATATATTCTTGCCTTAAGGTTCCCTGCCAAGAAGCTTTCACGTATTAGTATCCACATATTCTGGTTGAGACCTTACATTTACTCATCACGAGCAAGATGCAAAATCAAGTTCCTCTGACTCTATTCTTCCATAGCCGCATTCAATATCTTACCAAGCGTCTTTCTAGAAGTAGGCATCGTCGTATTATGAATAAGATAGAGTTTACGCTTACAACTGAGCTCTACCACACGATCTAGAGTAAGAAGAAGGAGTGACAGTCCTAAATGCCATGTAGCCTCCTATTTATAAGTGTGGTGTACGACACACCCATAAACAAGACTCTACTAGACACGGCTTGTAGATTCCTTAGGATAGAACTACTTTGATACCACTTTTGTCTTGACCCAAACCGAAGGGCCGCGACGAGCACCCGGTATCGTACTCAACCGAGTACCTGTATCACTCATCTTTCGTATCATACTATCATAGCTAAATAAGCTAGAGAGTCTGTCGTGATATAAGTAAAATAAAATATGGGAAAATACTTGACATTGGACGACTTAACATATAATCCAAACTCATATGTATGACGTACGGGTCTATAAAGTCGGTATGCTCCTTTATATACTCAAAGCATAGGCCGGCAAGGCCATATAAGCATTTGTATACATTACATCTATCTACAAGCCTCTAGAGTACATACTTATACAAGTCGGGACAGGGCCCTGCCATACCAAACAATACGCGTCTAAATCATACTGACCAAACAAGTAACTCCGGAGCAAATGGAGCACACCAACGTCTTCCGCTGAGCTGATAGCCTACTTGGAGGACTCTCGACCTGTCTATCAGGACCTGCGGTCATGAAATGCAACTTCCCCAGGAAAAAAAGGGAAGTCAATACGAATAATGTACTGAGTATGTAAGGCACATAAATACGTATACAAAAACATGGGAGAAATATAGAGTAAAGGACTCAACCTGTAAGTCTGGATAACTCTGTAAATCATGAAATACTTATAGTGTCATGCATATGCATATGAATGTCATGTCGTGCATATGTGAATATTTTCACAACATCATTAAACCTCTGAGGGTATTCCATCATATCATGTCGGCCACTGTGGGTAAAATTATCAGTGTATAACAGCTGATCAGGTGGTGGTGCGTATATAATGCAGTAACCTTTTTCCATATCCCATATAAATATAATATACATATATATGCATACATAACGCCATCTGGTCATGAGTCAATATACATGTATAAATGCATGAAATGCATAAGAAATACGTTAATAAGATTTTCTTGGAATACCATAAAAATCAATATGCCTTTCGGATAAACTTTATCAAATACGTATTTTTCTGAGACATATGAACAGAATATATAATAATAATTCACATGAGAAATTAAGAATATAGACACTCCTAGTATTTCTATGAATAGAGTCATTTATGAAAGTTGTGTATTTTACTCGTTTTATTTGTATTATATAGATTATGCCAAAAAAAAAAAAGAAGCGATAGCCTTAACGTACCTGGAGTAGGGAAAAATCCTTATGATATTTTTGGAAAAGGTTGCATCGTACTCCCTTAGAATCGCAAAATCTCACGTTGCTAACGTGCTAATAATTCTCGCTAGAATTGATTTGGTCGCAAGAAATTTTGTTGGAGCTTGTTAGATTGAGTTCCATTGTCAGGTTTAAAAATGCTTGTATTTGAATTAGGAAGAAGATATATGATTCTCATTTGATTTTTCAATGTCCAAGTGAAACCCAACTTAAAAGTCTTACATGTTAATGTCTTATTGTCTTATGTACATCACTTTAAGTGGCCAACTAAGCTAATTTTACTAAGAGTCATTTGTATAACAGGTGGCTTGCTGCCAGGTGGGGTGGGGTGGAAATTTTAATCTTTATTCAAATTATTAGATAATTAGTTAATGTTTCGTTACCCGATAATTAATCAATTATCCGTATAATTAAGAATTATCTCAAATTACTTTAAAAATTCTACTTAACTTTAATATATCTTATACATCATACTATTGTGGTCATATGGTACCTTGTATGGTACTAGGCAATAAATATCAAGTATTATAGCTCGAACTAAATTTTATTCTAAATCGACAACCTTCAATGAAACATATTTTTTTTGATTTTCTTACCTTCTCACCTTCACGAATTTACTTATCCCTTGTTTGAAATAGCATAATAATTGTAACCTCAAAATGACCTTATTTCCGAGCTTGTATCGATTATCTTACGATGAAACTTTAACGTCCGAAAATGCGGGATGTATCATCTTATTTCCGAGCTTTTATCAATTCACTTATGACATTGTACAAAAATGTGGGATGTAATAAATCCCTTGTCTTATGCTTCATTTAATTATATGACAACTAAACTCAATTATCTGTATTGGAAATCTTGTTAGAATATATGACATCTTAAAAGGATTTAATATGCGATTTTTTACATTCGTTTACATGCTTAACTTGATCGTAGTATCATGAACCTATATCAATATATGTTATTGTCATGTTACTTGAGCTTGTTTATCCATAATAAGAGATGTTGATTGGGACTTAGGTTTATGTTTGGCACGATGATTATTTCCGTGCGGTGGATATGATGTTAGCACGATGAGTATTATTTTGCAGTGTGAAATAATATTTGCCGGTTGGTTGTTACCGTGTAAGAAGAATGGGAGTTGGATTCTTGTTATGATTACTTGTTCATTAAACACTTACATTCCCTTTACTTTGGTTTCTATTAATGTTTGTTGTTTTGTATGATACTTTCCATTTGTGTTCCTTATGTAGTTATCTTTGTGTTTTCCTATTTGGCATGTTACTGTTATAGTTGTGCTTTTACTTTGTCTGTTATTTTTTTTTCCTATATTTTTACTTGATTTACTTTTGCTACATGTCCTCTTCGAATCCATGCCTTTACTTGTTATTAGCACGTACATGTTACATGCCTCTGTTTGTTACGTGATTTACTTATTAGATGTTTTGTCTTGTTACATGCTTTTACTCACTACTTGTCTTCACCTGCTACATGTATTTTCTTGTTACATGCCTCCACTTTTTATATAATTTCATTTATTATATACCACTACTTGATATATGTTTTTACCTGACGTACATCCTTCCTCGTTTAGTGTTCCACACTTCCTTGCTTAGCTGGACTGGGTGACTTTTAGATTGATTGTGTGTTTATGCTTTGTGGAAATCTTGTTTTTATATATGTAAGACTAGCTCATGGGTATTGTGTTGGCCATCTTACTTTGTTTGAATTTGGATTTCCTAGTTGAATTCTGTGTGTTAGCTTTCTTGGTTGGTTGTTATTGAGAACTTTCCGTGCTTGGTTGTTATTGAACAATTTCATAAGAATCTATATTAATATTGGGAGTGGATTGCACCATGCAATAGTGTTTATTAATATTGTGATCAATTTGCATGCCAAAATAGTATTTATTGATATTGGGAGCGGGTTGCACGCCGAAATAATGTTTATTGATAATGATATCGGGTTGCACGCTGCAATAATATTTATTGATGTTGGGATCAGATTGCACGTCACAAAGGTATTTGTTAGTGATGTTTGAGTACGATCCTTGAGTGTACTTCATGATTATTGTTTCCTTTGTAGAACTAGTTATAAGGTTATGTCCTGTTTGTCATGTCTGATAACTTGCTTCATAGCTGTCCAGTTGATGCTCTACGATTATTCGACATATTTCTTGCCTTATTTTTCCCACTCATTATCTGAATAGGTACATAATCAGTGAGTATCGTTTAACGTAAAACCTCGCCACTACTTTACCGAGGTTATTCAAGATACTTACTGAGTACATGGGGTTAGTTGTACTCATACTACATTTCTGCACCTTGCGTGCAGATCTTTGAGCCGAGTTGTAATGACCCAACTCCATGTCAGGTCGTGATGGCGTCCAACACCATTGCTAGACAAGCCAACAGCTAACAACTTAGTGGTTTACCATTTTTTATTATGTAATCCCAACATCTAACTTTACTTAAATTAAAATTATTTGATATATATAACGGATTTTTAAGGCAACCAAAATGGAAACAACTAAAAGAAATTATAATGATAGGAATACAACCCAAAAATCAAGTCTACTAATATGTGCCAAGATCTAGTATCACAAGTGTGTGGGCAACTAATAGAATATATAAAAGATGACTATCCTACTGTCTGAAATAGAATAGACAGGTACAAGCAAAAGAGATACTCTGGCATGCTGCTGAACTACTAGAAAGGGGTCAGCTCACCGTGAAGTCTCAGTTGAAGATCAAGAATGTGCACCTGGCAGATAACTAGATGCACCTGCTTCAGATCCTTTACAATTAAGTACGAAAGCGTAGTATGAGTACATAAATAATATGTACCCAGTAAGTATCTGGTCTAATCTCGAACAAAGAGTGACGAGGGATCGACTTGACATATTCTAGGGCCAACAATAATATAATTAAACTATTATGCTAGGCATAGATATCATGAATAATACTAATAGTTCAATAACAGGAAGAGATAAGATATTCTTTTATAAATAACATGTCAATTTCAATCATATCATGTAACAACATACATTTCAAATCATTTAAGCAGTATAAGTCGCAGAGAGTTACAAATAATTAACATGCGCAATTATGGCGAGGTTGTACGGTCTGGTCTAATATAGTATTAGAATGTGCACTACCAGAGGGTCGAATGGCGATGCGTCTATTTACTACCGAGGCGCTCGGTCCGATTCACAAATAACAATTTATTTTCAAAAAAACACAAATTTTCCATTTATAGTCAAGTATTTCACACAAACCTTCAAGTAAGTGAGTTTAACCTCATACAATTCCTTTATAAATTTCTAACATGGTTTAAGTGATTATTTTAGTAAGTAAGGGCACAACATTCAATAATAGCATTATACAGATCTAAAACTACTCGGACAATAGCATACTAGTAGCTACGTACGGACTCTCGCCACCTCATACGTATGTAATTCCCACAAATAGGTTCAAACATGTATTTAATTCACTTATGGGGTTGATTCTCTCTTACAAGATTAGAAAGGAGACTTACCTCGTATCAAAGTCTACTTCCCAATTCAAGAACGCGCTCAAACCTCCAAATTTGATGCCCAACAACTCGATGCTAGTCAAACGGTACATAAACTAATCAATCTATGCTCAAAAGTTCATAATTCCACCTTTTAAGTGATTACCCAACCTAATTTGCAACATTCCTAAAATGCACCCTCGGTCCCACATGCTCGGATTTCGGAAATTTTCAAAGAAAGTTGTTACCCATAACCTTAGGAACATAAATATATCATTTTTACTAAATTCCATAACAAATTTGGTGGTTAAGTCTTATTTTTATAAAAAACCTAGGTTTCCACCTAAACCCATGATTTTCACTAATTTACATGTTATAATCTGCCCATAAACTATGTATTTAACTCACATTGTGTAAAAATTACTTACCTCAAAGTGATAAGTGAAATCCCCTCTCTAAGAGCTCCAAATATCGCCCAACAATGGAAAAAATGAGCCAAAATAACCTAAGTCCTATTTTATAAAAGTGTTCTACCTAGGTCTGCCTTCTTTCCGATCGCGAAAAAGAACTCATGATCGCGAAGGAAAATGGTCCAGGGCCAAGGAAATTACCCATCACAAATGCGACAGGAGCCTCGCAAATGCGAAGTCTTGCCTGGCCTACTATGCGAATGTGAGGGCTTCTACGCGCGCGAAGAATAAACAGTGGCCACCCAGCTCAACTTCTTCTACGCAAATGCGAGCCAGGTACGCGAATGCAATGGCTGTAGGACCCAGGGCTCCGCGAACGCAATCCTGGGCATACAAACGTGAAGGGAGAAAGCTTACCAGACCACAACACCCCAAATTCTTCATGGCAAATGTGAGGGTCTAACCGTGTTCGCGAAGAAGGAAACTAGAAGCAGAAATTTGGTGTGTTTCAACTCAACTTGGGGTGGTCCGAAACGCACCTGAGCCCCTCGGGTCCCCGTCCAACTACTCCAACAAGTCTATAAATATAATATAGACTTTCTCGAACTCTCAAAACACATAAAACAATAACAAAACCAAGAATCACACTCCAAAACCAAATTGAATCAAACTTTGAACTTCAAGTAACTAAATGGCTCTGAACGCGTCGAATCATACTTAGACTACTCGGATTGACGTCAAATTTTGCATGCAAATCTTAAATGACATCACAGAACTATTCCCGGTCTTGGAATTTCATTCAGACCTTGATATAACCAAAACTTTTTCCAAACCAAATTTAAAGAATTTTAAAAACCTTCAAGAACCAACTTTCACTATTAGGCACTGAAAATGCTCCTCGGTCACCAAAACCCGATCCCAACATACTCCCAAGTCCTAAAGTATCATATAAACTTATTGGAACCATCAAATCCCTATTTCGAAGTTGTTTAGGCAAAATACTGACAGAAGACAAACTTGTCCTTTTAAGCCAACCTTAAGGAACCAAGTGTTCTGATTTCAATCCAAACTCTTTCAAATCCTGAATCAACCATTCCCATAAGTCATAAACCAGTAAAATAAAGTACAAGAAGTCTCATTTAGGGGGACGTGGTTCTAACAAGTAAAATGACCGATCGGGTCGTTATACGAGTAGCTATGAAAGATGAAACCTTACCTTGAAGACGTACTCGTGTCTTAGATTCAAGCTACCTCTTGTTCATGGTAGTTTAGGATTTTAATTTCTATTTATATAAACCTCAAATAGAAATTGTATTTATTCTTCATATCATCTTTGTATCTAAGTCATAATGTCTCATGACTTGTTCTATCAGTCCTTAGGATGTGTATAGAATTCAGTCATTTTATTCCTTGTTATTAATTATCTGTCAATTGAGTTTTCTTGATATATGTTTGGCTTACCTAGCACTGGGTTTAGGTGCCATCACGACTCCGTGGAAATTTTGGATTGTGACAATTATATGAAGTCAGAGCTCTAGGTTCATATTTTCTACGAGTGATATGTCTAGTAGAGTCTTGCGGATTTATAAGATGACGCCCATGCCTATCTTTGAGATGCTACAAGGCATTTAGGAAACTTCCCTCATTTCTTTCCATCGTGCGACCTTGTTTCATCTTGAAGCCTGCAAGTTTGATTCTTCATATTCATTCATATGTAATATTGAGAACCAAGTATCATTGTGCATCGGCGGTTTGTGATGTTGTGGATAGGTTGTGGATGCTTGATTACCATCGTGATTTGTTTTTCGGGCTTGGATATTAATGTGTTGGTAGATCTGTTGGTTGTTCATTTGGTTAATAAAGATGAATCTTATATCTTGTCAATGAGTGTAGACTCAGGATGATTAATTGGTTGCCTAGTTTGTGAACATGGTAGTGTCATGGGAAGGTGTTGATTTAAGCCTTGCTGGTAGGTTATCTCCTGCGTAAAGATTTGAGGTCGTGTGTTTCATATAGAGCTTCTATTCAGTGGAATGCATATCTTATGATTTTGGAGCATTTGAGGAAGTTTGCATGACTATCACAAGGCTAAGTATGCACCTGGCAGATTCTTTGGAGTATTTTATGATTAGTTTTACATAAGTTTATGATTCATCTAATTAACAGCGCTAGATCGGAGCAGCTATAAAGGAAGGGTATTGTGGTGTCACGATCCAAACCCACCAAGCAGTTGTGATAGCACCTAACTTATTTGCTATTTTGATCATGAAATTATGTGAAGTCGGAAGTGAATTCGGGTGATCCTCTGACTAAACCTTTGGGAAGAAAATTAAGATCTGAAATAACGAGGGAATGGAACTTTTGCTTATTTGAGATATATCAACAATGATGGTACCCCAACCTATTGTAACGACCCGGTCAGTTGTTCTGAGAGTTATAGCCTTATTTCCCCCATTCCTATCTCTTTAAGTGTTGTTCGACTATGTTGAGTTGTATCGAGTTGGTAGATTTGGGTTCAGAGTAGTTTTGGAGTGAAATGATCACTTAGTCTCTTAGTTAGAAAGCTAAGTCAGAAAAGTCAATCGAAAGTTGACTTATGGGTAATCAAATTCGGATTTAGATTTTTATGATTCAGTTAGTTTTGTTGGGTGATTTTAGACTTAGTAGTGTGTCCGGAATGTAATTTGGAGGTCCGTGGTAGAAATAGACTTGAATTGGCAAAAGTTAGAAATTTATCGAATTTGGTTGACAGCGGAAAATTCGGTATCGTGGTCGGAATGGAATTTCAGAAGTTGGAGTAGGTTCGTAGTATCATTTGTGATGTGTGTGCAAAATTTGAGGTCATTCAGATGTGGTTTGATAGTTTTCAGAGTCGTTGGAGAGTTTTGGAAGTTTAGAAGTTTTTATGCTTGAATCCGATATTGATTTGGTGTTTTGGTGTTATTTTGGAGGTTCGACTAAGTTCGGGTAGTGATATATAACTTTTTGGAATTATTGGTTGAGGTCCCGAGGGCCTCGGGTGAGTATCAGATAGGTTTGGGTTGTGTTGCGCTTGTTTTTCTTATGTTTTGATGACGTTTCTTTAAGCATAAATGATATCATATTGAACAAATGAGCTCCAATTTCTTTTTATTGAAAAATTAGATCCTTATCATAATTACGGACCTATAGCAAAAAGAATGGTCGAATTTGGACATCGTATGAGGATTTTATGGTCATTTTACTAAGAATAAGGTTGTTAGATTTTTCAGATTAATTACGTAATTGCCACTGATGGCGTATTTAAAAATCTGTACTATTTGCAAAAGCCTAGCTTGACTAAAATTCACAAGGAGTCCATTGGAGGCATAAAAAGCAAGTTTCGAGATCGTTTGGTATGAGAAATGAGGCAAAATAACTGGCAGAAAAATATATAAAATAAGGATTTCTTCATTCGGTCATATTTTGAATTGGGGAGCTCGGATTTAGGCAATTTTGGAGGCGATTTTCACCATAGGGATTAGGGTAAGTGTTCTTTACTCGGTTTTGGTTATATTTCATGAATCCATCTTCATTTTTGGGATTTTATTGATGATTTCAAAGGGAGTTTTATATGGTTTTACGTAGAAATTTGAGGGACCAAACGGAGTCCGATTTTGATAAATTTTATATGGTTGGACTCGGGATAGGACGAGAGTTTTGATTCTGCCATTTTAACTGAATTCGAGATGTGTGCTCGAGGGTCGTGTTTTGGCCGATTTTGGATTTTTGGCATATTTTGTACTCTCTTCATTCGAATTTATGTGAACCTATTTGACTGGGTACTGAGTTTAAGAAATAATGAAGACTTTTGGAATTTGTGGTCCTAAACAAGTCAAAATGGGGCCCAAAGTATTTATGTGGTTATAAAAGCTTCTCATTAAGAGTAGAATTATAAGTTTAAGCTAAATTGTTTCCAAATATAGAAAGGGTTCATTCTTTTTGGAACGGACCAAAAAAGAAATAGGTTCACATAAACTGAAATGGAGGGAGTAGTTTTTATTGTGGAATTCAACTCTTTAGCGAATGTTGATAATATTATTCTGGTTTTGGTTAGACTCAGCTTTTGGAGACCGAGTCTCGACACGCGAGCATCCCGGAGTAGGATTTTACGCCATTGAGGTAAGTAACAGTTTTAACTCTGGCTTTGAGGGTATAAATCCAGAGAAATTGATATCATATGATTGTTTGGTGGTAATACCCATGCTAGGTGGCGGGCGCGTGGGTGTGCACCGCGAGGGATTGAGACTTGGTCCGACCCATGAGGCCTAATGGCTATTATCTATGGTTATGTGGTTACTTAGTGTTGAGCTTGTTTGCCTTCATGTTAGCGATCATATGTAGGCTTTATTCATGCTCACATTATTTGTACTCAATTATAGAAATTATTGTACATGTTTACCTAAATCTCTATTATTTGCTAATATGCTGTGATACTTGATGTGGGATTTGTGCTCTTATTTGATGATGATGGTGAGGCTAGTGAGGTACATGATTGAGTAAGGTCGAGGGCACGCGTGAGTTGTCCGTGTAGCACATGAGTTGACTGTGCGGGTCCAGGTATTGATACCATAGCGCGTGAGTTGTCCGCGTAGCACGTGAGTTGACCGTGCGGATCCAGATATTGATATGATGGCACATGAGTTGTCCGTGCTTAGCACTTGGGCTTTGAGAGCCCCTCCTGAGTCTGTACACACCCCCCAGTGAGCGCAGAGTGTTGAGTGTATTGATTTTTGAGTGTTAAGCGCTGACTGATGGAGTGACATTGCTGTGAGGTTGCATTTACTTTTGTTGTTGCCGCGTTTATCTGTTAAATTTTTTTGTGGCATTTACTGAGTTATAGAATTTACCTATTTATTCCTGTTATTTTTAAATTGTGAAAATAAATAATTGGACTGTTTTGTGTAGCTCGTCACTACTGCTCAGTTCCTTAGTTATTTCTGTTACTAATGAGTCGGTTATACTCATACTACACCCTACACTTTATGTGCAGATTCAGGTGAGTTAGAGCGTGCCGATCGTTGATTTCAGGCCGGCTATTTGTGGAGATTGCAATGTAGCTGCCAGCGTCCGTAGGACCTTATTACTCCTTTTGTCATTTCTTATTTTGGACATTTAGACATTTTATATAGCTTAGTTCATAGTTTTAGACACTCCTGACTTAGTGACGCGCTGATGTTTGGGGCTATTTTTCCGTATTTTTCTATATTATATTTAGAGTTGATTTAGTTTATAAAAAATTTAAATGTTGAAATGTTTTATTAATTTCTTATAATCGGCTTAGTATTAATATTTTAGGTAGTAGGCTTTCCTTGTAACACGATAGGCGCCATCAGGACCATGGTTAGATTTTACGTCGTGACAAGTTAGTATCAAACCCTAGGTTACATAGGTCTCACGAGTCATGAGCGGGTTTAATAGAGTCTTGTGGATCGGTACGGAGACATCTGTACTTATCTTCGTGAGGTTGCATAAGCTTTAGGAAAACTTCACCTTCTTGAATTCTTGTCGTGCAGTATTGATTCAACTTGAAGTGTAACTCTTTGAATTCCTTCCACGCATTCGTATGCGCATATGATCGCTCGGTATTAGTTGTGCATCAATGGATTGTGTTTCCCTAGAAGAGGTGCGAGATGTGATTTTTGTGTGTTGATATTAGGCCTGTCCGGAGGACTTGAGGCCGGGTTTTGACTGTAGATTGAGCACTGAGGTGTTGATTGTGTGAGCGCGTGCTTGTGGACCTATATGTTTGCTAGTGTCCCTATTAGTTGAAATGGTGGCTAGATGGATACGTGATGTGTATAATGTGACCGCGACATGAGTTCATATGATTTGAATATGAGGAGAAGGTATTAGTGAAGGTTTCACCAATTTGAGACTCCAGGTATGTTTTAAGACTCGTTCGAGGACGAATGTTTGTTTAAGAGGAGGAAGATGTAATGACCCGGTCACTCGTTCTGAGAGTTATAGCCCCATTTTCCCCAATTCTATTTTTTATGTGTTGTTCAGCTGTGTTGAGTTGTATCGAGTTGGTAGGTTTGGGTTCGGAGTAGTTTTGGAGTGAAATGATCACTTAGTCTCTTAGTTAGAAAGTTAAGTTAGAAGTCAACCAAAAGTTGACTTACGAGTAATCGAATTCGGATTTGGATTTTTATGATTCAGCTAGTTTTGTTGGGTGATTTTAGACTTAGTAGTGTGTCCAGAATTAATTTGGAGGTCCGTGGTAGAATTAGGCTTGAATTGGCGAAAGTTAAAAATTTGGTGATTTTGGTCGGTAGCAGAAAATTAGGTATCGGGGTCAGAATGGAATTTTAGAAGTTGGAGTAGGTTCGTAGTGTCATTTTTGACGTGTGTGCAAAATTTGAGGCCATTCAGACGTGGTTTGATAGGTTTCGGAGTCGTTAGCGAGTTTTGAAAATTTAGAAGTTCTTAGGCTTGAATCTGATGTTGATTTGGTATTTTGGTATTGTTTTGGGTGTTTCGAAGGTTCGACTAAGTTCGGTTAGTGATATATGACTTGTTGGAATTATTGGTTGAGGTCCCGAGGGCCTCGGATGAGTTTCAGATAGGTTTGGGTTGTATTGCGCTCGTTTTTCTTATGTTTCGATGCCGTTTCTTCAAGCATAAATGATATCATATTGAACAAACAAGCTCCGATTTCTTTTTTGATTGAAGAATTAGATCTGCATCGTAATTACGGACCCGTAACAAAAAGAATGGTCGAATTTGGATATTTTATGAGGATTTTATGGTCATTTTACTAAGAATTAGGTTGCCAGATTTTTCAGATTAATTATAAAATTGCCACTGACGGCGTATTTAAAAATCTGCACTATTTGCAAATATTGAAACCAACATATCTCATTCATTATAAGGTCAAATTGAGTAATTCAAAAGCCTAGATTGACTAGAATTTTACAAAAAATCTATTGGAGGCATAAAAAACAAGTTTGGGATAGTTTGGAACGAGAAACGAGGCATGATAGCTGGCAAAAAATACATAAAATAATGGTTTGTTCATTCGGTCATATTTTGAGTTGGGGAGCTCGGATTTGGGCTATTTTGGAGGCTATTTTCACCAAAGGGATTGGGGTAAGTGTTCTTTACTCGGTTATTGTTATATTTCATCAATCCATCTTCATTTTTGCAATTTGATTGGTGATTTCAAAGTGAAATTGAGGGAGTTAGGGCTTGAGTTTTGGAAAGTTTTATGTAGGGATTTGAGAGACCAAACGAAGTTCGATTTTGATAAATTTTATATGGTTAGATTCGGGAGAGGATGAGGGTTTTGATTATGCTATTTTTGATTGAATTCGAGACGTGTGCCCGGGGGTCGAGTTTTGGCTGATTTCGGATTTTTGGCATATTTGTAGTTTTTATTATGGAATTTGACTCTTTAGACAATGTTGATACTATTATTATGATTTTGATTAGACTTGGAGATTTTATAGATCGAGTCCAGAGTCAAGGGTATCCCGGAGTAGAATTTTACGCCATTGGTAAGTAACCGTTTTAACTCTAGCTTTGAGGGTATAAATCGGAGAAATTGATATCATGTGATTGTTTGGTGCTGATACCCATGGTAGGTGATGGGCATATGGGTGTGCACCGTGAGGGATTGAGACGTGGTCCGTCCCGTGAGGATGTGAGGCCTAATGGCTATTATCTGTGGTTATGTGTTTACTGGTTGTTGAACTTGTTTGCCTTCATGTTAGAGATCATGTTTAGGCTTTATTCATGCTCATATTATTTGTAATCAGTCATAAATATTATTGTACATGTTTACCTCAGTATCTATTATTTGCGAATATGTTGTGATACTTGATGTGGCTTGTGTTCTCTTATTTGATGATGGTGGTGAGGCTAGTGAGGTGCATGATTGAGTAGGGTCAAGGGCCTGGTTGTGAGGATATTAATACCATAGCGCATGAGTTGTCCATGTAGCACGTGAGTTGACCGTGCTGGTCCAGGTATTGTAACCATAGCGCATGAGTTGTCCGAGTAGTACATGAGTTGATCGTGCGGATCCAGGCATTGATATGATGGCACATGAGTTGTCCGTGCTTAGCGCTTGGCTTTGGGAGCCCCTCCGGAGTCTGTACACACCCCCAGTGAGCGCAACGTATTGAGTGTATTGAGTGTTGAGTATTAAGTGCTGAGTGCGAGTGCTGAGTGATGGAGTGACATTGCTCTGATGTTGCATTTACTTTTGTTGTTGCTGCATTTATCTGTTAAATTTCTTTGTGGCATTTACTGAGTTATAAAATTTACCTATTTATTCCTGTTATTTTTAAATTGTGAAAATAAATAATTGGACAGTTTTGTGTAGCTCGTCACTACTACTCAGTTCCTTAGTTATTTCTATTACTACTGAGTCGGTGGTACTCATACTACGCCCTGCACATTATGTGAAGATCCAGTTGAGTTAGAGCGCGCCAATCGTTGATTTCAGGCCTGCTATCTGTGGAGATTGCAAGGTAGCTGCCAGCGTCTGCAGGACCTTGTTACTCCTTTTGTCATTTCTTATTTTGGATAGTTAGAAAGTTTATATATCTTAGTTCATAGTTTTAGACACACATGACTTAGTGACACCCCGATGTTTGGGGCTCGTTTTCCATATTTTTCTATATTATATTTAGAGGTGATGTAGTTTATAAAAATTTAAATGTTTTATTAATTTCTTATAGTCAGTTTAGTGGTAATATTTTGGGAAATAGACTTTCCTTGTAACACGATAGGCGCCATCATGACCATGGTTAGATTTTGGGTCGTGACACCTACGTAATTAGAGATCCCATGAAGTAGGTTTATATGGGTAATGAAAAATCATTAATTGATCAAATATGCACTATTAAATTTTGTCTTTTCATATGGTGTGTGTATAAAGTGTTAGACTACAAGGAATGGGAGAGTTAATTGTTAAACTCTTAATCTAATCCATAGTCTTTTATATATAGTAAATTATGCTGCCGAACACACTTGATGGATGAAATTTATGAGTGTGAAATAGGGCCGGTCCTATAACAATTATGGCAAAAAGTTTCTAAAGCACTCAAGAATATTAGGCATGTGCATGGCCTATTAGCGCAAAACAACGACAAACAACAAAGTGTGTGGGGTATAATATGATAGATAAGACACCAAACTTACAAAAGAATTCTTGTATCATAGAACTTTTAAACTTCACCAACTGTTCTGTAAGTTTAATCTTATTTTATTTAGACCTCGTTCATAGTTCAAGAGACACCTGATTCGATGCATTATGTTAATTTGTGAAAACCTAACGAAACTTTATATCTTAATATTCTTTTTGAGCTATGTGGGAGATTGTTAGAAAACGTAATTTTAATATCTCAAAACAAAAAATCATGTCTAGGTTCATTCTTTTAGTATTATGTTAATGGGTCTTTATTACACTAATTATTTTAAATATATTACTTTAATATTTGTGACTGATAAATGTCATGTTCGAATTCAATTTTTACAAATTAAATCTGACCATTAAATAGCTATTATTGGATTCCTTGTTAATTTTTAAAAAGTCAAATATATCTGTATGTATAACCATACATAATGGCTATATTGTTAATATTTTTTACATGTTTTTTTGGACTATATAAGTTCCTTGTGTTCACTTTGAATAAATAAGTGTTTCCGTGAAACTGGTAACAACAATTAAATTTATAAATAGATTCTAAAAATACGTGATCTATTTCCGAGCTAGTTTTTAGAGCAGTTGATGCTAATAATGTGGAGTTTAATGATGAAATGCAAGATAAAATGAGATAGTAATCGAACCGGAGGGCCTGCTGCCCGGATGTATGTCTGGTCGATGGGTGACCTCGAGGTCAATGTCAGGGTCGAATTCGAGCTATCGGGGATAGTCGGGGATATGATAACAGTTAAAGATATAATTAAACAAGGCTCTTTATAACCAATAATAAGCTATGTGACGAAGAACAAGTAAGAAAACGACGGATATTAAGGTAACCTCGAGCCGATATCAAGTGATAAACAAAGAACAGACAAGAAGACAATAAAGCTAAATGACTTCGAGCCAGTGAGGGCAGGTGAGTTAGAGAGGAGAAAGAGAGAGAAGATATTATTGCACTTGAGTCGAATGGTTGGAGCTCTGCCTTTACAAGGTGCTAGCGGCTCCCCTTTTATAGAAAGGGGGAAGTCCAATCATAGTACAAGATACGTTGCATGATACAAGAAATAGGATGGGACAACCGGGTAGCTCTGATTTGTGCGTGGTATGATGTCGAGCCGCTTGAATAGACCTGATCGACCCCGGGTGCATTCTTTGAGAGATCCCTGCGTTCGCTGAGGCTTTGGCCGACATTATCCTTGGCAGGGTACCTGCCGATCTTGAGGGAAGTGACTGGCTCGAGATTCTGTGCTTCTGAGACCACTCTTCGAGGTATTCAGTCGAGGAGAAATTAGTCTCCCAGATTTCACCGTGCATAGATAGTCTCCGCGTTTCTTAGAGGGAAGTGATAAGAAATGATTTTAACACTCTATTTCTCGATCCCTCATAACGACATCGTGCTGACGATACAGCCCCCCCTTTTACACATCGCTTGTACTTCTTCACTTTTTTGTAAGGATCCTATGTGGGCTTTTGTAATGTAACTATATGTAAGGACCCCTCGAGGGCCATTGCAAGCAAACACTTGTATAAATGCAAAGATATTTTCTTGATTTCTTCCTTCATCACTTGCTATATTTCTTTATATTTTTGGTAGCTTCGAGTGCTTGATCCTGTTTTGTCGCCTGTGACACGGGCTTTGAGTATTTTCCCTAGCCTTCGATTGATAAAACAGCTTCACGTGGGGTCTTTTGTGATTTCTCAAACCAGACCCGAGTTAGGCCAATCACCTTGGGCCGCCGGGACCCTTTCCCTGCATGCGAGCGTGGATAACAACTTCGGGCCTCATAATGGCTTTTGAGAAGAGGCTTTCCTGAAAACTTGCGGTCTCGGGATGCCGGTGACTTCCTGGAGGCAATCTCTGAATGGAGGCCTGGCCGTGTTTCGGGCCGCCCTGGTCATTGCCCGAAACTTGTTTTGCACGGGCGTTTGTCAGGGACGCCCATTTCTTCGTAAACTAGCCTTCTTTGGAGGAGGCTTCTTAAGGCTGCACGCCAATTTGGTAGAGGCATTGTTTGTCTTCTAGGGTGCTATCTTGCTATAGCAGAGGTATTCGGGGTTGAGCATTACCTCGAGATCGAAGGCGGTGCTGATGGTCGGTGCCTTTGATTGGTGTTGACTTGTTTCGACCCTTTTCATATTCAGTCGTGAGGTTGCTTTCGCTTCCCGGGGGTCCTCGGGGTTCACTAATTTTATGGTTTTGGTGGGTCATTCCCCTAGCAGCTGCTTATTTGGGGCATGGCAAAGACCGGGCACGACGATAGATGAGATGTGTGCTTCATAATCATAAATGAGCTTTTATCAGGGCGAGACGGGCCCATGCTTCTGAGGGGAGTGCATCATTCAAGCCTAATATTTTCGGAGTCCTTAGTTCTGGAATGGTGGTTCCTTTGGGCCAACAAGGGTTGGGCCATTAGGAGGATGCTTGGTCGTCGAGTAGGTTTGGCGGCTTCACTTCGTGGTAAGTTTCAGCATGATCCCTCCGTATCTCGGGTATTTGAGTTGTTCCATCAAGGGGCTATACTTCGCGGGGCCCTGGACGAGGGCAGGCTCCTTAGGATTCTTGGCGAGGGAAAAAATGGTCGAGATAGTGCACTGGCAATTTGGGACATATCGGAGCTCGTTTTTAAGAAACCTTTTGGTGAGGCAGGAGTCTTCTTGTGGTAAGCATTTTGCCTTTTCGACCTTAGGGGCAGAGTTGATCGTGCTAGGAATAACTAAAGTATAAAAATTTAGGCTTCGAGCTTCGATCCGAGTGGATATAATTGTGAAGCTATAGCTTGATTCCTCAAAAGTCCAGATTAGGAAAAACCGGTGCTTGGATTGGCATAGCACTAAGCGGGACCGAGGATGATGAAGGAGTGGTGATTTATCATCGATGATTGAGCCGGGTTGGAGTGGGCCTTCGAGGGATGCGTTGCTTGAAGAGACCCATGCTAGGGGTTCCATCCTTCTATAAGGATTCGCTTGAGCGACTGTAGTCGGGCATGACGCCTGATTTGTTAATTTCAGATGCCACAAAGAACGAGGCCGGGGCTGGTAGGCCGTAATCCTTTAGGGGTGGAGCGTAGATTTTGCCACTTTGTATTTTGATTTTTATAGAACATTTCGTGTTTTGGCGAGATCCTCGCGGGTTCGGAACCGATTAGGTAGTCCTGGGAGCTTTCAAGCGCAATCCTTGACGTGAGCAGGTGTTGGGGCCTCTACATTTTTCCCAGTTGTTTTAGGCTCAGTTTTTGAGTCAGGCCTTTATTTTAGCTTACCTGTCCTTCAGTCTTTTGTGCCTGTGCGGGCGGATGGCGATTGTTCTCCTTTCTTTCCCTTAAGTATTATGCTGCTTCAGCCATTCTAGGTCCATTCTCTAAGTCCTATTGCGATTCGAGTTTTAATTGACCCATAAGTTCTTTTCTGCCTGCGTGGGCGACCGACGATGGCCATTTGTGCTCCGGGTCGAAGTGACCTCACAGGCTTATGGCTCGGAGGCTCACTCGGCTAGCGACAATGGCTTTTTATGCCGTGCCTTTAGGCATGTTGCAGTTTGCTTATTTCGGGTCCAGTCTCCGAGCCGCATTGTGATTCAAGTTCTAATTGACCCTTAAGCTTTTTCCTGCCTGCATGGGCAGATGATGGTGACCTCTTGTTTTTTGGGTCGAAGTGACCTCATAGGCACATGGCTCGGAGGCTCACTTGGCTAGCGACAGTGGCCTTTTTATGCTGTGCCTTTAGACATGTTGCAGTTTGCTTATTTCGGGTCCAGTCTTTGAGTCGCATTGCGACTTGAGTTTCAATTGACCCTTAAGAGTTTTCCTGCCTATATGGGCGGATGATGGTGACCTTCATTTCTCGCCCTCGGGCATCCGTTATTTCAAATTTTTTTGGTCCAGTCTCCGAGTCACGTTGCGACTCGAGCTTTAATTGACCCTTAAGTATTTTTGATTTTCAGACCAACAATAGTGCCTCTTACGCTATTTTAGTCATTAATACCTTTTAATATGTGGACCGGAGGCTTTCATAGTTAACTATTTTGGATCCGGTCTACGAATCGAGTTACGATTCGAGCGTATTTTAATCCTCAAGTTATTAATTTTTAAGCTGGCAGCAATGGCTCTTATGTTGTTTTAGTCGTAGAGACCTTTTAATATGTGGCCTAGAGGCTTGCTTAGCCGGCGACAATGGCTCTTATGCTGTTTTTGCCCATGGGCTTTTTGTAGGCTTTGTTTTCTGCTCGTTAAGGTATTTTTGAAAGATTTTTGCCTGACCTGTCATCGGTTCTGGAAGAACCTCGATTTCAAGTCGTTATCGGTGATATTTCGAGCACCTGGGAAGTAACATAGCTCTTAGGATGAGTAGGTCAAAGCCTTGTGATTTGGAGTTGACATGGTCGAAGCTCGTTTTCCTGTTGAGGGAAGCCTGTTTTAACCAGTTCTTTCCAAAGTATATTCAAAGTAGTGGCCTGCAATTTTTTTAGCGATGGTCGGGCGTCCGCGAGTCGTGTTAGTTTCGCTGTATCAGCCATTTTTACCATAGTCATGTGTGTTTGGTCAGAGCCATTTTTGATCCCGAGTGGTAGTTCATGCATCTACACCGAGGGTATGCCCTTTTGGGACTCTTACAAATGCTATGTATAGCCTGAACTTCGGGATTTTCATGCCTGTTGAGGTCTTTAAGTTTTTCATGCATGTTGAGGTCTTACAGTTTGTCGTGCCTGTTGAGGTCTTACAGTTTTTATAATTATAGAATAGATTTGGTTATGCCGAGTCTGCCCGCTAGGGGTCTCACAGTTTTGGGTTTTCCAGCACATGGAGATTGGCGATGAATGAAAATCTCCGAGTCATCGAATTTGTTTAAGCGTGAAGACCACTTTTCGTGAGCTCAAATTTGCCTTGTAGGGGCTTTATGAGCCCAAAGTTATGACCTGGGCTTGTGCGAGTGCTAAATTGCTGATGCTAAGTCCCCGAGCATTTTGGGATGCATCCGGCGAAGGGGTTCCTGCCGGGAATATACTGTGATTTTCCTGTTCGGAGAATGGGGAGCTGGAAGACATCCTTCGAACCATTGTTGTAATATATCTTGTTGTGTTGGGTTGACCTATATCTAGTCAAAGACGATCGCTTGCAGGTTTATCCTACCTGAAAATTTTTGTTATTTCAGGGCCTCGATCCGGAGGCCGTTGGAGCATTTGAACTGCTGGCACCCATTCCCGAATTTTTCGGGGCGTTTTCAGTGAAAGGATTTGTTATCCTACTCTGAGAAAGAGTTCTCTCCCTCCCCTTTTTTTGACAAAAGGTATTTTTTGATTGCTTGATATGATAGTACATGTTTTTGCTGACGGGGCTTGACTATATTGTCATTTTTGTCTGATACATCATTTTCCTACAAGGAACCTCATTTGGAGTTTTTCAAAACTCCTATGAGAGGGATGCTTTCCGGGGGGAATGCCCCTCGCCTATTCAAAAGTTAGTAGCGGGGATAGTCTTGAATATTTTTTGCGGAGTTCCCCTTTAAGCGGCTTGTAGAAGTTGCCTCGTTAAAAACCTTGCTGGTAAAAACCCTTCTTCTGGGATAAAAAACTCGGTCGAAGTTAAATAGTGCAATGGGTGCACCTTTGGGGCCTCGAGGTCTTGTAATAGCGCTAACGTCCCGACAACTTCTGATCGGGTGCCTGCACGAAGGTTAATTCTGGATTTGAAAAAATAAAAAATTGGCCATACCTTAAAACTAGATATACCGGCAATGCCTTGGGATTGGTCTTATTATAACTGCCCGGGGGCGGAGATGCGGCATGGATCTTTACTCTATTTTGTCATGTTCGACCGGGGGCAAGACCTGGTTTGCTCGTTGTTTATTTCGGGGGTGGAGGCATGAGTGTTGGTACCAAGTGGTGTATAGCGAACATTTCCCTTACCGCATGTTGTTCCCCATAGACGGTTTTGATCCCGTCCTTTGTAGGAAATTTTACCACCTGGTGGAGGGTGGATGGTACTGCTCTCATGCAGTGTATCCAAGGCCATCCAAATAAAGCGTTATACCTCATATCTCCCTCGATGACATGGAACTTGGTGTCTTGGCTTATGCTGGCCACAGTAACCGGAAGGACGATTTCTGCTTTCGTCGTTTCGCTCGCCATGTTGAATCCATTGAGGAACCGAGTGGAGGACACGATTTGTTCGAGCAGCCCGAGGTATTGTATCACCTTTGACCTGATGATATTGTCCGAGCACCTAGATCCACGAGTACACATTTTATCTGAAAAGAATTTATAAGAAAGGATATTACCAGGGCATTGTTGTGGGGTTGAGACAGGGCCTCGGTGTCCTCTTCGCTGAATGTGAGGGCGTCTTCAGAGATATATCCCCGAGTCTATTTTTCTCTGATGATGGATATTTTTGTTCTTCTAATTACGGGTTCCAACGGGGCATAACGCCCCCCATGATCATGTAGATGAGGTGTTGTGGCTCGTTTGCCTCATTTTTCTTGGTTGCCTTCCTCTCTCAGAATTGATTTTTGGCCCGATCGTTGAGAAATTCTCGAAGGTGCCCTTTGGTGAGCAATCGAGCCACTTCTTCTCGTAGATGATGGCAATCCTCGGTCCTGTGACCGTGTGTGTTATGGAACTCGCACACTAAGTTGTAATTCCTCTGTGAAGGGTCTGACTATATCGGTTTGGGCCACTTGGTATCTCTGATCTTGCTGATAGCAAACACGATGTCTGAAACATCGACACAGGAGTTGTATTCTAATAAATGGGGCGCGTTTATTGGCACTATGCTTCGATCAAACCTGGTTCTGTTGACGAGCCCTTGATGGTCCTGTCCTCGATCTATCCTTTGATCGTTGCGAGATAAGTTGCGCCTTGGGGCATTCCTTCTATCTTCGAGGTATGGCTGGTACCTTTCTTTGTTTGGTTTTGATTCTTTTACTAGGAGTCTGTTTGGGTACACTGATCCCGAAGGGGCTCCTAGTTGGTTGTCCTCGACCCTGATCTTCGACTGGTACAGGTTGTGGACGTCCGACCAGGTCACGACCAGATATTTGATCAGGTTCTGCTTCAGCTGCTTTGAGGCCACCGAGCTTCATTCGTTTAGGCCTTGGGTGAAGGCCTGTACTGCCCAGTCGTCCGAGACAGGCGACAGCTCTGTCTGTTCCATCTGGAAGCGGGACACGAATTTCTACAACATCTTGTTCTCTCTTTGCTTTATTTTGAAAACATAGGACTTCCTCGTTGCTACTTTGATGGCTCCCAAGTGTGCTTTACGTAGGAGTCTGCTAACATAGCAAATGAATCTATGGAGTTGGGATCCAAGTTGTGATACCACATCATAGCCCCCTTCGAAAGCGTTTCTCCGAATTTCTTCAGCAAAACGGACTCGATCTCGTCATTCTTTATATCGTTGCCTTTTACTGCATAGGTATAGGCAGTGACGTATTCGTTAAGGTTGGTGGTATCGTTGTACTTAGGGAGTTTCGGCATTCTGAATTTTTCAGGAATGGGCTTCAGGGCCACTTCCTCGGGGAATAGCCTCTGTATGAACTTCTTCGAATCCAAACCTTTTAGGACCGGGGGTGCTCCCGGGATCTGATCCATCCTAGAGTTGTAGGCCTCGACTTTTTTATCGTTGGCTGCAATCATTTTCTCACCTGATTCGATCCTTTTGGTGATGTCCTCGAGCATCTTCACTATGGCGGGGTCAGCCACTGACCCGTTATTGCTTAATCTTTTGGATACTTGCTCGGCGGGGGGAGCTGTCTCTGGTGCTGCTGCGCTAGGAGTTCTCAGATGGCTTTGCAACTGAGCAATGTCCAGTTGTTGTGCCTGCAACATTTCAAAGATAATACGAAGACTAAGTGCCTGTTCTTCCAGGACCGGGGTTTTTTGAGCTTCCTGTCGGTCGTTGTGCCGTACGTTCATGTCGGTATGAGAAGTTTTGTTGACTTGTTGTGCGTCCCGTGAGTCCACGTCCGCTAGAACCGGTCCGGGCACGTTATCAGGATTCTATAGTGGTGCTCCGGCGGTCGGTACAGCCATTTCCCCCGTGATTCTTGAGGCGGTCATTCTCGACTACATTTACCGAGCCAGATATCTTGACCTGAAATCAAAGGATCTTGGACAAGAAAAAATGTAAAAGATGATGTGCGTTTGTGCAATAAAACTAGCAAGAATATAATCACTGTTATTTTTAGCCCCACGATGGGTGCCAAACTATTTACCGTAAAAATGGTAACAACAATTAAATTTGTAAACGGGATTCTAAAAATACATGATCTATTCCCAAGCTAGTTGTTAGAGCAGTTGATGCTAATAATGCAAAGTTTAATGATGAAATGCAAGCTAAAATGAGATAGTAATTGAACCGGAGGGCCTGCTGCCTAGATGTAGGCCTGGTCGATGGGTGACCTTGGGGTCAACGTCAGGGTCGAGATCAAGCTATCAGGGATAGTCGGGGATGGGATAACAGTTAAAGATATAATTAAACAAGGATCTTTACGACCAATACTAAGCTATGTGACGAAGAACACGTAAGAAAACGACGGATATTAAGGTAACCTCGAGACGATATCAAGTGATAACAAAGAACAGACAAGAAGACAATAAAGCTAAATGACTTCGAGCCAGTGAGGGCAGGCGAGTTAGAGAGGAGAAAGAGAGAGAAGATATTATTGCACTTGAGTAGAATGGTTGGAGCTCTGCCTTTGCAGGGTGTTAGCAACTTCCCTTTTATAGAAAGGGGGAAGTCCAATCATAGTACAAGATACGTTGCTTGATACAAGAAATAGTATGGGACAACCGGCTAGCTCTGATTTGTGTGTGGGCTAATGTCGAGCCGCTTGAATAGACCTGATCGACCCCGGGTGCATTCTTCGAGAGATCCCTGCGTTCGCTGAGGCTTTGGCCGACATTATCTTTGGCAGGGTACCGGACGATCTTGAGGGAAGTGACTGGCTCGAGATCCTGGGCTTTCGGGACCACCCTTCGAGGTATTCAGTCGGGGAGAAATTGGTCTCCTAGATTTCACAGTGCGCAATAAGAAAAAAGTAACGACATATCTTCTCCTTTTCCTTTAATTTTTGCTGAGTTTTCTTTTATTCAGTCGTTTTTGCTCCTAAATTATACTAGAAGAGCTTGTTAAATCTTAGGGGATATGCCTAATTTTATTCATCACTATATGAGCGAAATATCCGTAAGAACAGTGTCCACGCCTCGAGCTAACTTTTATTCTCTATAACCAATTTATTTACAATAATTAACTATTGCTATATTTTTGTGCAATTGGCCATTAAATTCTGACCAATCACCAAAATGTTTTGCATTATGGCTGAAAATTCTGGTGATCACCAAGATTGGTGGTGCTTCGAAATTTGGATCAGCATACTTTAAAATTCTAATGCAAGACCACTTTTTCAAAAATTTTGATTTAAGAAAATCCATCCACCGTCATTTTCCTCACAAATATTTTGAATGCGAAAAGTTTTTCAGATCTTAGGGGTTAGCCATTTGAAGAGCTTTGAAGTTGTAACGAATAATGAGGTCAATATTTGTCTTGGTTGATTACTATATATAGGATGGACACACGATGTTGTATGTATGTTTGAGATTTATGCTGAAATGCCCCTAAAAATGAAGTTTATAATTAATTTGAATATTTGTATAAAAATTTTAAAGATACATGTACTGACAGTATAATAATTTTTACATTATTATTTAACCTATTATAGTAGTCAAATTTATTTTTTATTATAAGTTACGAATGAATACTAAATAGAATTATTGCAATACCTTTAAGCGACATAATTATGTAAAAGGAATTAATACATTAGTGTATAAGACGTGAACACCTCAATAAATTGTATCCCCTCTGTCAACTTATATGCAGATGCGGATGTAGAGTGTTGACGACGGATTCAATGGAACCCATAACTCTTTATATGGAGTAAAAATTTATATATAAAAATTTGTTAAAATTATAAAAATAGTAGATCCCATAACTTTAAAAATATAATGGGTTCAACGCTAAAACCTTAAAAATTGAACCCATAAAATTTAAATTTTGGATCTGCCTCTGCTTATATGACCAACTGCTATCTATTTTCGACCTTAGAGAAATTTTAAACCATTTTATAGTAATATTGTCCTATATAATATCACAGCATAATAAACAACTTTTATGTCATGCACTTGGTTGCATTAAAATTGTTAGACTTTTTATTAGCTAGAACGATGAAATTTATATTGATAATTAAGTAGTAGTATTACATATAAGTGGTGCCTCAGAGGGCGCACCCAAAACATCTGAGCTAGAAGTGTTGTTAGCCACGTTACAAAAACTATTAAGGTTCCGAAGTTCGACTAGTTTGTTCAATACATTGGTAGATACTAGTCTAAGTATTAGTAGGCGCCTTAGCTTTGTCTTCTTGAAGCAACTTCCAACAAACTTTTGGAGGGTGGAGCATTGTTGATAAGGGAGTATTACTTGGTCGCTTGGATTTTTCCTTTGCCAAAATGTGCGCGAGTTTGTTTCCCTCACGGAAATTGTGTCGTATTAGTGGATTCTCCAGCATCTTCAGGTTGTTCAGTAACTACCTGCACTCATTAACAAGGTTAGAGTATAGAGAACAATTATTATCGGAAAGCAATTGAGGTATTTCTGTAGCATCAGTTTCAATTTCTAAGTTGTTGAAATTATGGTTTATTGCTAGGAGTAGTCTATTCTTTAGCCCAATGAGTTCCATGTATGTCGGGGTGACATAAGCGCGTATTTTGTAGCCCAGGATCCAGTTTTTCAATTTATTCCGGAATATTCCGCCAATCCCTCCTTTGTTATAGTTGCCTTTGAACGTCCCATCAATGTTGAGTTTTAGTTTTATTGAC
Organism: Nicotiana glauca; assembly: GCA_026770625.1. Lineage (NCBI taxonomy): Eukaryota > Viridiplantae > Streptophyta > Magnoliopsida > Solanales > Solanaceae > Nicotiana > Nicotiana glauca. Next base: position 44,942 of record MU770238.1, on the reverse strand, counting down.
AGTGGTGGGCTCCATTTAACCGTTATGGAGGAGGTGATGCTATTGGTAGGAACATAGTGGTATAATTATATTCTATACAGTGCATAGCCACAAAGTTTAAGGCAAGAAGCTTACAGAGGTTGTTAAAGTGGTTATTCTTTCTGTTCAACCAAAGGTGCCAAATGGCAAACGGGAAGAATTCGTTTCAATTAATGTTTAGGTGATCCGCATTAATGGTCGAGTCTTTGAGCTTCATAAGCTAGTGATTAGAGTTATAGTCTGGGATTTGGTTTAGTGGGCTTACTTCTTCCCAAAAGGGCTTGGCTATTTGGCATTCGAAGTTCGAAGAGAAAGTGAGTTAATGACTCGTTATCTCCTTTAAATATTGAGCAAATGGGTCGATATTCAAGCATATATGGTGTAGATATGCGTTTGTAGGTAGTCGGTTGTGAGACCATTGCCATAAAAAAATTATCTTGATAAGAGTGTTTAACTTCCTGATCCAGTAGAATCTATAGCTGATATTGCTCCATGAGGAGATGAGTCTGTTGGGTTGTTTTGGTAGTGAAGGAGCCATTGGATGTGAGAGCCCAAACTAGAATATATTTTGCACCTTGAAATTGTGATAAGTTGATAGAGTGGATTTTTTTGGTGATGTGAAGAGGGAGATTAAAGGATAGTTTTGACAAACCCTGTTGATTATTATCCCAAAGATCTTTGACTTTAAGAGTAGAGTCTTGTTAGGTTAGAGGTCCCTGGATAAGGAAGTTGAGTGGAGGGAGGTTGGGAATCCATGCTGATGACCAACAACTAATATTTCCTGGCCCGGTTATCCATGAATGGCCTTCGAGCAGTATTTACATCCCGTTAGGATGTTAGATTAGATAAAGGAATGGGATGCGGGGTTCCTTTTGTGGCTTTATTTACTAATAAGTGTAGTTGCCCATATAAAAGTAAGGTTGGAGAAGAGGCACCATGATATGCTGGAGAGTAGTGCAAGGTTTTTGTCTTTTGTTTTTTTATACCTAGACCCTTGTCTCGCTTAGACTGAGTAATAGTATCCCATTTAACATAGTGTAATTTCCTCCGAGTTGTTGTAGCGCCCCATATGAAATCACGCTGGGTCTTGTCGATTTTTTAGGATGGATGAGGGGAGTAGGATATATTGAATGGAGTGGTTTGGAGAGGAGTTGAGAATGAATTTGGCTAGTGTTGTTCTATCAGCAATGGATAGAAAATTTATTTTCCATCCGGCTAGCCTGGAATTCATATTGTTAATGATGTACTGTAGGCCAGAAGCTTTTGGTTTTTGCGGGAGGATTGGGAATCCTAAGTATTTACCAAATCTTTTACTAGTATTGATATTGAGAATATTAGCAAGATTGTTTTGGGTACGAGAGTCACAAGTTTTAGAGAAGATTATTGTGGACTTACTAGAGTTTATTTTTTGACCCAAAAGTTGGCTAAAGAACGCCATGCAATAGTTTATGGTCTGAACTTATTTAATAATTGCATTTGCTGATAGAGTGAGGTCATCTGTATAAAAGAGATGAGAGAGGGGTGCCCCTGATTGACTAAGTTGAATAGGGTCCCATTGGCCAATGTTGACCTGGTGGCAAATATATTTGGAGAGGAGTTATTACATAGTATGAAAAGCCAAGGGGACATTGGGTCTCCTTATCTAATACCTCTAGTTGGATTAAAAAGTTTCGTATTTGAGCTATTTACTAGGATTGCAATTCTAGAATGCTGACACAGTTCATGATGAGCTTGTTCATACGCGGTCGGAACTTGAAAAAGCGAAGGTCTCGATATATAAAAGACCATTCCAGCCTATTGAAAGCTTTCTAGAGGTTAATTTTTAAGAGGAGTTTAACCCGATGCCCTCTAATTTTTTGGAAATGGTTCATGATTTCTTGAATAATGACATTGTCACTAGTGTATCTTCCTTTTAGGAAGCTAAATTGGTAAGGGAAGATAAGCTTATCCAAAAAGGGTTTCATCCGATTGACAATTATTTTTGTGATTACCTTGTAGGTGTTGTTACAAAGACCTATAGGTCGGAAGTTATTTAGGTTATTAGCATCCGAAAATTTAGGAATTAGGAAAAAGTGGGTTGAGTTAAGGTACTACGGAATGGTTAAGGTTTTGAATACTTTGTGGTTGTAGGGTATGACCGAGTCATTTACAAGATGCCAATATTTTTCGTGGAAAATAGGGTAGATGCCATCTGGCCCGGGTGCTTTAAGAGGTTTGAAGGAAAAAATAGCTCGCACAATCTCATAGTCTTGTATAGGGCGATCTAGTGGAGTGAGGTCAATACTGTCAAAACTAGTAGGGGAGTCAAGAATATTTTTCCGTTGAGTAACTATATGCACGAAGGTGAAAACCTTTCAGAAGTTAGTTAAGGTATGGTTTAGAATTAGTTGTGGGTCAGTTATCCAGGAGCCCTCACAATTTTTAAAATAGGGCATATTGCTAGTGCGTCATCGATTGACAACGCTAATGTGGAAGAATTTTGTATTAGCGTCACCGTCATTAATCCAATTAATGTGAGAGCGAATTTTCCAGTAGTCTTCCTCAATTGTAAGAAGGTTATTGTATTCATTAATGAGGTCATTTTATAAAATATGTAGGAGCATGCTGGTGGGGTACAACGAGGATGCCTGAATTCTATTGATTCTGGCTAGAACATACTGTTTCTTTTTATTGGCATTTACCAAAAGTAACTTTTGCCCGTTCGAAAGCTTGGAGCTAGAAGGTTTCCATAGCTTCCATTAAGGATTTTCTATGCTAGCTATCTTTTTACTAAATTTTCAAAGCTGTGATGGTGGCACAAGAAGGTTTCAAGCTTGAAGGGTTTGTTAGATGGTCGTGGGATTATACTGGTAATATTCAAAAGTAGGGGTGTGTGGTATGAATGTGTTCTAGGCAAGTGGGTTATAGTAGCGTTGGGATTTTGTTCTACCCATTAGTCAATAACTAAATATCTTTCGAGTCTCTCTAAAATTAATCCATTAGTTCTAACCCTACAGTTTGTGTAGTTACTTCTCCCCTTTATATCCAAGATCCATTAGTTGGCATTGGTTTACACAAGACCAAAATTTAGAAATACGGTTAGTGTTCACGGGTCTACTGTAAGGCCCCGAAAAAAAAATTTTGCTAAGTAACCTAGGATCTCGTGGTGCTACGTAGGCATATTATAATATTTTTACGTGCTATTAACATGGTGTACATCAATTGAATTTGGTAAATATGTGTATAAGTCTTATGGTAAGTAATTTGGGGTCCAAGAAAAGGCCTAATTCTAAGAAAAATTGAAAAAGTTCATAATAGGCTAAGATTCCAAAGGTACTTGCACTAGTCCATACTTGAACAAGCACATGTAAATATGTATAAGGTTTTATGTGATGAATAAACTATCAAATGAGAGGTCTTCGATTCTAGTTTACAACGATTTAAACTATTCGTCATTTGGAAATTCATACACAAAGTTATGATCAAATTACCAAAGGTTAGAAAATGCGATCATCTGTCAAATTTGCGACCGCAAAACCTGTTGCATTTCTGACTCTGTGGTCGCATTTTTGTCGCAGACTGGGCCAGTGTAGCCCAGCTTTAGCCACTGATTTTGCAGTGCATTATACGGCTAGCATTCTCGTTTTGTGGTCCATTCTGCTATAGCAGACCTGACATCGGAGGGCTAATTTTTTAATTTTTAAACCCGACCCCCTATCGATATATTCGGTGCTATAGCTCATTTTGAGCATTTTCCTAAGCATTTATAGAGTGAGAGAGAGGGCTTTTAGAGAGGGAAAGTTCTCCCCATCAAATTACTCCATAAAATCTTGCTAAATCCTTGAAGATAATCAAGTGAAGGCCCTTAGATCTTCATCCCGAGAAATAAGACTCCATCACCTTAGCTCTTATTTCTATTCTTAGCTATAAGGGGTAATTACTGAGGTGATTTATGAATATAAGCATGGATTCCTTATATGCGTATCAAACTTTAGGGTATTGGGAGTTAGTGAACTAAATAGAAAGCAACTGGGATATAAAATGATAAAAAAAAATTCTACCAAAAGGGACCTAAGATCATGATGCACCTTTAGTGCTTGATAATATGCTTGAACCATGCTAGAATATCAATCTTATCTCTAATTCTCAATTCAATTTGAATTCTTACTCAATAGATCGAAGTGCTAAGAGTTCCAGAATTTGTAAAGAGTAAGGAAAGCTATATTGAGGTATCTATGGCTAAAACCCCGTCTTTTAGAAATTGAGCTCTATCGATACTTGTGTGAATGTGGTAAGACTGAACTTTAGATTCTTGCTTTGATTGATACTTTACATGAATTGGTGTTGTGACCCTATATTTGTTAAAGGTGCTTTCCAATGTGATCAATGTACTATTTTTGATAACATGAAAAGGTGCAAGGAATATGAATCATGTATTGAAATGCTTAGACAATAAATTAAGATTGAAGAATGTGAAGTATATGCTAAATGACCTAGATTTCAAGTCATATTTACATTGTGATTATTGTGCCGAATCATGAGAATTCCTCTCTATGCTTATAACTTGAATTTCTCATGTCTACATGACATCTTGAATTAAAAGGCTTGTTGTTGAGATTGATATTTGATGTGAAATATGTGGAAATGATATAAAATGTGGGAAGGAAGAGATTGAGTTATGAAATATTACCTAGTGCCAAGTATGATGTGATAATTGAGGCCCCAAGTGCCTATGAGTTGACATATGTGAAATTAAGATTGAAATGAGATGATTAATGAGAAAGGAACAACGCCTAGCTAAGGCGGCCTAGCTGATCGGGCCGTGATCGATACCATATCGCAGACATGGTGGTATTGTGCTGATGTTGAATTCCAAAAATTGAGAATGAGATTGTGATTGAGGTGTATGTCTCGAATGAGGCAACCTAGCCGATCGGGTCATGATCGGACTTCGCCCAGAAAGCGGTGGTATTATGAATGATGATGAACAATAACAAGTACCTCGAATTAAGTTATGAAAATTATCTGAAAGATTATATGGTTCATTTATTTGATGATGTGGTGATTGTTAAAGCTTTTTAATGACCTTTATGATTTCTTTATTCTTCTTTGATAGTTCTTTCTAATGAGAAGGTGTTTATGATTTCTCTGTTCTTGTACGATAGTTCTTTCTAACTAGATGGTGTTTAGTTATACATACTAGTGCTATTCGATGGAACTAACGTCCCTTTTGCCGGGGGCGCTACGTATTTAAATGGATGTAGGTATTCCCATAGCAGGCAGTGTTGGTCGCAGCTAGTGCCGTATCATCCTTTCGGCTGAGTTGGTGAGCCCTACTTCATTTCGGGGATCTATTTTATCTATTTGTCTTGTACGTTGTATTTAAGGTATATCCGGAGCCTTGTTACCGGCATTTCTATATTACATTACTCTTGAGTATATTTAGAGGCTCCGTAGACAAGTTGTGGGTAGTGTCGGGTATTGGAAATAAGGTAGAAACACTGATGTTTGACAAAGATTTATACGACTTGTAATATTTTGATAATTATGATTTAAGTTGCTAATGGAAATGAAATGTAAGTTATTAATGAAATACATACTAAATCTGATTAATGGATCCATCTCCGATTTAATCGTGAGTTTGTTTGGGTAGAATGAAACCTAACAGGCTTGCTCAGCCGGGTTTACATGGTTTTGCGCCGGTCGAGCTCCTCGGATTTGGGGTTTGACAAACTTGGTATCAGAGCCTAAGGTTTTGAAGCATCCTAGGATGTCTCGGATCCATGTCTAGTAGATTCCTTCTCATCAGTGTGTAGTCGACCACATCTATAAGTTGGAGGCTATTCGGATATTTAGGAATTTCACCCTTCTTTGATACTCCAAGATCGTGCAGTAGAGCTCAAGATAGGGAGCTGATTTCCATTTTATGTCTTAATCTTAAGATGAGTAATTCATGATTTTAGAAGCAGTATGGAGGGAATGCCCTACCCTTGAATGTGAGGGAGATTGCCTAAGCATTTGTTAGGAGAATGTATGGAGTCATAGGGGGATTGGTAGAACTTCTTTCTAAGGGGAGTACCCTTGTTTTTATTAATGCCTCTGCACCGCTAGATCACATAGTATATCAGTATGTTACCTACACCCGTTAGGGATGTTGAGTCGAGGAGTATTGATTAAGCTATTGCCCAACCAATCTAAAGTCATTAAGTGAGTCAAAACAAATTTTCTACTCATTATATATGTACATCCATATTGAAGAATTCTCATAAGCATGGTCTTGATAAGATGTGAGTCACAAAGACTTGTGTGTACCTACTCCTTGAAGGAGCCGTATTGGTCGTGAATCCACTCTATTACTAATTCTTTATTTACATACTCTTATGCAATTAAGTTCTATAAATACATCCTTTAATGGAGTTATAACTTTAGGACTAATACTTCCCACTTTCTTTTCCTAAATTCTTAACGAGGGACTGTACCTGATGAATTTTTTTTCAGAATATCTTATTGAAATGGGCAACATCTTCCCACTTGTGCCTATGCATGCATCGTCGTAAAGTTTACCAATGTGGTGTCAATTTCCATAAAAAGCATCCCAGCGTTGCGATCCTTCTCGAGTCACTCTTTTACTCAATTGTGTATATGGCTTACATGGTTTGAACAGTCAATCTACTCTTTTGCGAATATTATCATGAAAGCTTCTCACTGTCTAGTAACATAAGAGCGTACCTTAACACCTATCACGTGAGTGCATATCAATCGAAATGGTCATCGTATGCATACAGTCTCTCGAAAATTGGGATCCTCACATCCCAGTCATAGGAAAATATTGTGTTGCCATAACTTTTGTGTCCACTTGGAACATCCCGCAGTAAGTAGCTCACATTGTCCTAGTTTTATGGTTGCTCGAGGCATGGTCATATATTGCAGTTGGGAGTTAATATAGCAAAAGCATGTCCAGCTCATAACAAATGTTTACCTTCTCTTTACACCTCCAAAACATGTGTTAATTGTGTTCTTTAGTTAGTGAATTCATTGTGCTAGTTTTCCCACACTTGTTCGATAACCATGAGAGAACATACCATTCTATGAGTCATTGTAACATTTTCTGTCTCGTAAGGACCCTTACTAGGCTCTCCATCAAGACCAAGCACATCTTTGGGGGTTATTATAGCACAACGCTTGTTTCCCATATTCTTAAGTATTTCATTAGCATCTGGGCAGTTCTCAAGTTAAAATCCACGAAGAAATCATTATGAACATCTGCAAACCCTCCACGATTATTCTATACTATCTCATTGGGTTCCCATATCACTTCAAGTTCATCAAGGGTTGAGAGTATGCCACAATTACTGAAATTGAATGATCTTTTTTCAATAATAGATTATCTACACTTGTGCTAGTCCAATGATCTACTTATCAGTCTAACTCTCGCCTTTAGGTATTGGGTTGAACAAGGAGAAATACACCTAGTAACATATTCATATGTCAAAGCCTTTCTTTCAATCAAATCTTGTAGCATCTCCCAATGTGGTTGTAATAGCTGGTTTTGTAGAAGAGTCTTGTAGTGCTTCATTATGAAGAAAAGTTGCTAAACATAATTGGGTTTTAGAATTCTGAAGTTATACATCACGTGACTTCATACAGAGATCTTCTTTCAAAAATTTAGCTTCTCTTAATCACTTTATACTACCACCATTCCTAGTGGTTACATGTTACAATGTAAAGGTTACCTTCGTAAGGTTCTTTCGCCTTCTTTTCATTTGTCTTGCAGGGTGTGTTATTTACCCGTAATCTTTAATGCAATTTTATCTCAATGTCTTAAATAGTCATCCAACTATACAATTCGATTAAATTCACCTTATTTTTTATACTGTACAAGTACCCTTTTCTAAAAGGACACTGAAAGTAGGTAAATCCCCCTTTACTATAGACTTCTAATGTCTTCGACTTAGTTTAAGCTGGTTGGTTCCAAGTGGTGCTCATTAGTTTTGCTACACTACTATCTATTTCATCTGATAACTCTCATTATTAAATTCATTTATGTTTCATGGAATCAAAGTGGAAGTCTTGTAGCATTAAGGATGGGAACATATTCCTTTTATTAGAACAAATAAATATTGCTGGTATTCCTTGTAGATGTTCTTCTAACAACCATTTACCTGCTCTGCTTGTCTCTGTGACTAAATAACCTAGATTACTTTTCCCCAATAAATGCATTTAGACGTCTTATTCTTTCAAACTTATCCATGTGGGCACTTTGAGGCCTTATTTTATACCAACTCGTAATGGTTTTAAGTACTTTCTCGCCATTGTTATCAGTTTTCTAGGGCTACAAGGGCTTGTCTCATGGGTTTCAAAAGTAATGATCTTCCTCAAAATTCAAGCTTATATTGCCATGATTTCAAACCAAAGTGTGTCCCCTTTTTCAAAAGTCTTAAATGGGTCGGATCGGATGGGTTACGTGGCTTTCTGCTCACTCAGCTTCTAGGATTATTGACAACGTCAATGTCATGTGCAGGAAATTTTGCTACCCCTAGCGTTCCACCTCCTTAAGGAGGATATGAGTTTTAATCGTCTTTCTTCCTGGAGCATTACGCCAACCATTGGAACACCTCTACCCCTATGGTAGTGTGTCCTAGCTATGTGGTTTCACTCGTGAAAGGTTGAGATTAGATGCCTTTAGATTTTTGCACATATCATGAGCATATTGATTTGGAAGACAAGTTGTCGTATCTTTAGTTCTATTATATAGGATCAACTATCAAGAAGAGTTAAGATGTTTGAAATATGATAATCTCATAAGTTCATCCTCATGGGCTTGCGACATAGATTCCGTGTGTCAAGTAATGTTAAGAGTGTAATTAAACTTCATGTATTTTGAAACCAATATCGCATTCAAGGTGCTAGAGTATTCTTATTCTTGATAAATAGATTTTTCTCACACTCTAGAAAACGAGTGGTTCACGTATTTGAGTATTAATCATTAATGGTTCATATTGCCAATGTACGAGTTAACCCCTATGCCTTATTTGTCTAACAATTGATGTCCTCACAATAATTAACCATGTCAGTATTTTTAATTGTAACTTTCGTGTCCCTTAGCATATAACCTCAGAAAGTACTCTACTCAGTGCATTAGTGGATTCCTGAATAACTCCAGCCTGATCTTGAACTCTGTTGTTCCTCATTGTATTAGGTCCATTGGGTATTGTAAGTTCAGACAAGTCAAAGATGAAGCTTCACAGTGTGATCACATATATGTTTGATAGGTAATTTTATGGTCAGTTTATGAGAGCCCATCTTAGAGTAATTGTTGAAGGTCATCAGGGGTTTAGTGCGAGTGTTCGCCTAGAGATTTAGAGTTTGGAGGGTGAGCAGGTAATTCTCAAAATTTTCCCCTGCAGATGTTATGAGAATTTATAATCAAGGGTAAGTAAGCGCACTTCCCATTGGGTCGCACTAGGAGTATGATGTTTCCCCATAGTTGTTCCTCGTGAATCTGTGTTTTCATATGCCTATGTCTAAGAAGGCAGGTGGAGGTCAATTGTGTATTATTCCGGTGGAAATTATTGAAGGTGAAGTTAATGGATAGTTAGCTTATACGAGATATCTACTTGTCATTATTGTTAGGTAAGTTTAGGGGTCTAAATTGCTCCCGTGAATATTTTTTGGCTTAGAGGTCTTACGGCTTTAAGTTTTCGATGTCAGTCCCCGAGTGATTAGGAAATTTTTGGCTTTGGATCCGTTTCTTAAAAAATATAAACTTCTTTGAAGTGCAAGGCGTTTTGATGGTAGAAGGTATTCCATTGATTACTTGGTACAAGTATACATGTTTTTGCCTTTGGTGGTTTGATTATTCTATGCGGACATGGTTCAATCGACTGTTTGGCCCGATACATCATTTTCCTATTAAGATCCTCTTTGGTTCATGTTGACTTCTTCGAGGAGGTTATCTCTTTGGGCGATGACCCCAATTATTCGAGGTTGAATGAAGAGAAGCCTTGAATACTTGTTAAGTTCTCCTTAGGTAGCATATAGATGTTGCCTCATTAAAAACCTTGCCGGTAAAACCCTTCTTGGGATAAAGTCCGATCGAAGGAAAAGAGTGCAACGCATGCTTTAAAACCTAATGTCTTTAAGATGTAAAGTGCTTCGATTATTCTAACGGGAAATCTGCACATAGCTTAGTGTAAGATGTAGATAAAAAAGAAGACGGTTATACCTTAGTGGATGTGGTAATTCAAGCAACACGGTACGATCCCTTGCTTGTTTATTCGGATGCAGACGAGAATGTAGCTTGTGATTGTTTCTTCACTATTTTCTCATCCTTTGGCTCCTTTGATGTAAAAGGTGTCGATGTCGATTCCACGTCGTGCACTGCAAACATCTCTCTCAGTGCATGTTGTACCCCGTATATAGTTTTTATTCCACCCTTTGTTGGAAACTTCATCGTTTGATGAAGGGTCGACGGTACTACTCTCATGCAGTGTATCCGTGGCCTTCCGAGTAAGGCATTGTATCTTATATCTCCTTCGATGACATGAAACTTGGCATTTTGGGTTGCGTCGTCCACGTTGACCAGGAGGATGATTTTTCCTTTCGTTGTCTCACTCGCCATGTTAAGTCCGTTGAGGAGTTGAGAAGCGGGCACGATTTGGTCGAGTAGTCCGAGCTGCTCCACCACCCTTGACCTAATAATGTTGGCTGAGCTACCCGGATCCTCAAGTACACGTTTAATTTGAAATGTATTCAAAAGAAAACAAATTATCAGTGCATCGTTATGAGGTTGAGACAGGGTCTCGATATCCTCATCGTTGAATGTGAGAGCGTCCTCAGGTATGTAACATCGAGTTCGCTTTTCCCTGGTGATGAATATTTTTGTTTGTTTGACAATGGCTTCATGTAGGATGTCGACTCCCCCAACAATTATGTAGATAACATGTTGTGTTTTTTCTATTTCATTTTTCGCGGTTGCTTCTCTTACCCGAAATTGGTTTTTCGCTCGGTTGCTAAGGAACTCTCGAAAGTGCCCTTTGTTAATAGCCAGGCTACTTTTTCTTGGAGTTGTCTGCAATCTTTGGTCCTATGACCGTGTGTGCCGTGAATTTCGCACGTCAGGTTGGGGTTCCTTTGCGATAGATCTGATAGTCCGGGTTTTGGCCACCTGGTGTCTTTTATTTTACCTATGGCTGATACGATGTCGGAAAGATTAACGTTGAAGTTGTACTCAGATAATCGAGGTGCCTCCGTCAGCCTTGTGTATTTGTCGAATCCGGATCTGCTCACAAGTCCCGAGAATTATGACCTCAATCCGTCTATCAGTCATTTTGGGGTATATTACACCTTGGGGCATTTCTTTGAACTTCTATGTATGGTTGATACCTTTCCTTATTCGGCCTTGGTTCCTTTGCAAAGAGCCTGTTAGGATATACTAAGCCCGAGGGGGATCCCAGTTGGTCATCCTCGACCCTAATCTTTGATTGATATTGGTTGTGGACATCTGACCAGGTCACGGTGGGATATTCAACTAAGTTCTGCTTTAGCTGCCTTGAAGCTACCAAGCTTCGTTAGTTCAAACCTTGGGTGAAGGCCTGCACTACCCAGTCATTGGAGACTGGTGGTAATTCCATTCGCTCCATTTGAAAGTGAGATACAAACTCCTGTAGTATCTCATTTTCCCTCTGTTTGATTTTGAAGACATTGGATTTCCTTGTAGGAACTTTGATGGCACTGACATGTGCCTTTGTGAAAGAATCTGCCGGCATGGCGAACGAATCTATTGAATTTAGGGATAAGCTGTGATACCGCATCATGTCCCCTTTTGAAAGTGTTTCTCCAAACTTTATTAGCAGGACAGATTCAATCTTATCATCCTTCAGATCGTTGCCCTTCATCGCACATGTGTAAGCAGTGACGTGCTTATTGGGATCTGAGTTTCCGTTGTACTTTGAGAGATCGAAAATTCTAAATTTCTTCAGGATAGGCTTCGAAGCCGCACTTGACGGGAATAGCTTTTGTACAAATTNAGGTTAGCCTTCCCGTTGTTACTCGATCTTTTCGGTTCCTGTTCGGCTCGAGGAGCTATTTCTGGTGCTGCTTTGCTTAGAGTTTTTTTATAGCTTTGTTGTTGAGCAACTGCCAGCCGTTGTGCCTATAACATCTCAAAAAAACGTGAAGGCTAACCTCTTGTTCCTCCCGAGCCAGGGTTTTTTGAGCTTCTTGTTGGTTTTCTTGGCATATACTCCTATTAGTGTGGGAGCTTATATCGACGTTTTGGGCATTGCGTGAGATCGCATCCATAGGAATTGGTACTGGTGCATCCTCGGGGTTTTGTTGTGGCACACCGATACCTGGAACAACTACACCATTCTCTTCATGGTCCTCAGGACCTTTGTTTTCATGTGCATTCAATGAGTTAGAATTTTTGACCTGAAATCAAAAAATTTTGGACAAGAAAACGTGTGAAAGAAAACTTGCATTATTTAGTAACTAGCACAAAAATAATCACTATTATTTTTAGCCCCACGGTGGATGCCAAACTGTTTACCATCAAAAATGTTAATTACAATTAGATTTGATTTAGTAGTTCTAAAAATACGTTATCTATTTTTATGCTAGCTGTTAAGCAATAGATGCTACGTGTGAGCTAGGAAAGCAAAGTAAGAGTAAGGGTGAGTGCTGTTATTCAAACCAAACGATCGTGGATCGGAGGGATTTGGGCCTCGAGCTGGCTTATACAGGGCCTCGCGATCGAGCTAAGCATTAGGCTGTGAACGGCCATGAAGTAATAACAGTCCTAAGAGCTTTGATGATGGCTCTTTATGATCAATAACGAGTAATAAATGAAGAACAATCAATAAAACGCAATAAATGTATGCAATGTAATATATATGAGCAATATAACCAAGGGAGAATATTTTTAAGTTAGAGAGCAGAGAATATTCTTGTTCTTATATTCAATGTCATATGCAAAAAATGGCAAGGGTCCCCTTTATATAGGAGGGGGAATCCCAACATGGTACATGTGTAATTATTACAATGAAACGTAGGTGGTACAGACTAGTACTACTCTTGTAGGTATTATCGGTTTTGGCCACGTGCCTTGGGAGCTTTCCGCTTGTCCATGGTAGCCACCGATTTTTGCTTCCCCAAGGTTGAGCTGAGGAACCCTCGGGGTTGAACCTCGAGCTCTGTCTCGGGCCATCCAGGTGAAGCTGCAAAATGTCATAATGATCATAAAATCGGACTCTTCCATTTTAGCCGTATACAATGTTGTTCTTCGTATGAGCTTTGGTTTTCCATCACTATTTGTCTCTTTAGGATGTATGGGCAGGAGGGATCAGTGCGCCCTAGTCGGCCATATTTTTTGCATAAAATGTTTTTCCCCTTCGTATGATAATTTTTGGAGATGAGATCCAATCAAAATACTAGGTTGGACAGGATTCTCTAGTGGAAGCTCTACACATAGCCTTGCATAGAGACCCCTTAGTGTTGCACTGGTCATGCATCCATTTTTAGTAGTTTTCCAATAGCGACCCCTTCGTATGATAATTTTTGGAGATGAGATCCAATCAAAATACTAGGTTGGACAGGATTCTCCAGTGGAAGCTCTACACATAGCCTTTCATAGCAACCCCTTAGTGTTGCACTAGTCATGCATCCAATTTTAGTAGTTTCCAATAGAATTCTCTATCTTCTTTAGTATTAATCCATCACAGGATTTCGTAGGTAGTTGTGGTAGGCGTACCCATACGATAGTGTGAATATATTTTTCTTTTCCTGCTACAAAGTTTGGTTCATATTGTTTAACTGACATCAAGTCACCATTAATGAACCAAGGTCCATTTTAGAGGGCTTGGATTTTATTTTCTTCTTTGGTGAACTTTATCACAAAGTAGTCATAGCATTGGTAGATCAGGGGAATACTTCTGTGGATTTCCATAATTTGATGATTTTATCCTTTAGGTATTGGTGTTGTATATGCTTCCCAATTAATTTGATAATTAGTGAGTGTTTCCAAGGAGAATACATACGATTTCGATCTTCATTGGTTAATTGGATGTCTTTGATGCTCTTGGTGTTTAATTCTGTTATATCTTCTTCCTCAATCTCTTCTTCCTCTGTAGGTTGGATTGAACATGAGGTTAGGGATTCAACTGGGTTGGCGCTATTTTCGAGGTTGAGTGGACCTGAATCTGTCATCATCTCGTAAGGTAGGAGTTTATCTTGAAGGATGGCATTCGATTTTGATCTTCTTCCCCATTGTGTTCATTGGTTATACCGAGAGGTTTTGGGGAATGAAGTTACCCAGATCTATGTCTTGGTTTTGGATGAGCTGTTGCATGAAGTTTTGAGTATTCCCTTTGTTCTTGAGAGAGAGAGAGAGAGAGAGTGAATTTTGCTAAGTTCGATCTTCACTTCTAAAAAAAGAAATTCTTAAAATTGTTAGACTTGGATTGCCCACCAAATGAAATGTTGTAAATTTCTGCTAACTAATGTATACTAGTTCAAGAATTTTTATTGGAATTTACCCATTATCAAGGAGTTATTTCAGCATTAATATTGTGCTTATTACACTACTTAATTTGGATAAAAGGGGGACACTTGACCTTAAGATATTCTCAATTGAAAAAACTTTATATTACTGGTGTTGTTGCATCAAATACACAACAGAAAAGGGCTAAATATATCCCTATACTTTCGAAAAAGGTTTAAATATAATCCTCGTTATACTATGAGTCCAAATATATCCTTGTTGTTATACTTTGGGCTCAAATTTATCCCTCACTTAACGGAATGACATGTTTCATTGTCCTGTAGGCCAATTTTAAATATTTCCAAAGTAATTAAAAAGACTCATACCCATACCCATGCCTGAAAAACAAATTTCAAAAGCTTCTTCGACAATGGTGAGGATTTTGACGATCGGACGGAAGAGGAGCGGCGATCTCTACCATCGGATATCATTTGAGTGCAATAGTATTGTATACAGTCAAAATCGGGCCTACCTGATTTTACTATTTGATCGATATAAGGGAGTTACATCGGGGTATCCCCGTAATGAATCAGACCCGAGCTCGAAGATGAAGTATCAAGTCTAAAGATCAAAGTATCCGTTAAGACCGAGGTCAGCAGCAAGCGAGATTAAGTATTACCAACTATGAGTGAAGTGCAGTAACGAAAAGGCGAGCTAACCGTAATCGATCAAATATCACGACGAAAATATCAAAACAGATCAAATCAAGGGCGGTTATTTGTATGAGATTTACTTCCATAATTAGAATTTTACTATAATTAAGATTCCTCTAGTATATAAAGAGGGGTCCCCATCATCTGTAAGGATCTTATATTCTTAAAGATCAAAGCAATATAATATTTCTCTTTTTCTTTGGTTTGTCAACATGTTGTTCTTTAACTGTTCTTACTTTACTAAGCTCGAGGGTTCATCATCTCGAGGGCATTGTCCAGGCATTGGTTTGTTTACATTCTCGTCAACCCCCATCATTTATTTTTAAGTTAATCAATTGGTATTAGGTGAAATCACGTATCCTTAAAATCACATTATAAGTTTAATTATTACACAATTTTTAGGGCAAACAGTTTGGCGCCCATCGCGGGGCTAAGGATAATAGTGATTGCCTAATACTAATCCTCATAACACATACTGCTTTTACACTTGTTCTCGTGAGATTTCAGGAATCAACATATCAAACTCTCAAGTAGTGCCCACTCACACAGACACCGGCCTTGGTCTTCATAGTGAGAACGAGCACATAGTCGCCCTAGGAAAGGAGTACCTTCAATCAATCCTGATAGACCACAAGCCGTAAATGGACCATAGGCTGCAGATCCAATCGATGTTAATTCATGTGTTGCGATCCATGGAAATTTAGGTACCGACCCCGAAAATAGCATCCGCAGAGACACCCGGGCAGCTGATCAGAATGCACAGAGTGGTGAAGAAGGTGGGGTTAGCCTTCAAATGATATTTGAAATGTTGCAAACTCATCAGGCTGTGATAGCGCAACTCCAAAATCGGAATCTAGCATCAAGCAGAATCGAACTCGATATGCCACAGGAAGTTGTACATAAGATTGAACCTGTACAAGAGAAATTGAACGATAGTGGAAGGGGAATTGATCCCTCTATCATAAAGATGCTCGAGGAGCTCACTAAATGGATTGAATCAGGAGAAAAGAAGATCGAGGCTAATGATAAAAAGGTAGAAACATACAACTCATGCGTTGAACAAATACCGGGGGCACCCCCAATCCTAAAGGGTTTGGATTCGAAGAAGTACGTGTAGAAGCCTTTTCCTCAAAGTGCGGCTCTGAAGCCCATTCCTAAGAAGTTCCGTATGTCGGAAATCCCCAAGTACAACGGGACAAGCGATCCTAATGAACACATCACTTCGTACATATGAGAAATAAAGGGAAATGACTTAGAAGATAATGAGATTGAATCCGTTTTGTTGAAAAAATTTGGAGAAACTTTATCGAATGGGGAAATGATATGGTACCACAATTTGCTGCCCAATTCCATTAATTCTTTCACCATGCTCGCTGATTCATTTGTAAAGGCACACACCGCAGCGATAAAGGTCGCGATTACGAAGTTAGACCTCTTCAAAGTGAGATAAAGGACAACGAAATGCTAAGGGAATTCCTATCTCAATTTTATATGGAACGCATAGACCTACCCCCAATTACCGATGATTGGCTATCCAAGCCTTTACTCAGGCTTTGAGCGAGCAAAGTTCGATAGCATAACGTCAATTAAAGCAAAATTTGATTAAATATCCCGCGGTGACCTGGGACCATGTGCATAACTGATATCAATAAAAGATCAGAGTCGATGATGATTAGTTGGGAGCTCCACCCAGCTCCGTTTACCCAAATAGGTCCGAAGGCAGAATGCAAAGATACATCGACAGAGATCCCCGGTCGAATAAAGATTAATAACCACCATATTGCATAGATCGAATAAACAATGGACCAAGATGTAATACCGTTCGAAATGATTGAAGGAATGATTGAGGTCAAAATTCTCGAGGGCTCATGAGTAGGAATGGATTTGATAAACACGTCAAGCCTAAGGAAGAACGACAGTTATCGGAATACAACTTCAGCATTAATGCTTTAGGTATTGTGTCATCCATTGGACGAATCAAGGATACTAGGTGGCCCAGACCCCTACAGACCGATCAAGCTCAAGGAAATCCAAATCAAATGTGCAAGTATCATGGAACCCACGGCCATATAACTGAAGAGTGCAGACAGTTAAGGGAGGAGGTAGGTCATTTGTTCAACGAGTTTCACCTTCAAGAGTTCTTGAACCACCAAGCTAAAAATCACTTCAACGACAGGGACGCAAATAGGAAAAATGAACAGGAAAAACCACAGCATATGATTCATATGATCGTCGGTTGGGTGGATATTCCTCAGGGTCCAATATTTAAATGCGCCAAAGTTATAATCACAAGGGAGAAGCGTACCTAAGACTACTTAACGGAAGATACCTTAACTTTCAATGATGAGGATGCAGAAGGGATAGAACAGCATCATAATGACGCACATGTAATATCTATTCGTATGAATAAAATTCAAGTTAAACGTGTGTTGGTTGATCCAGGTAGCTTGGTGAATATTATTCGATCGAGGGTCATAGAGCAGCTCGGTCTTCAAGATCAAATCGTGCATGCAGCTCGAGTGCTCAACGATTTCAACATGGAAAGTGAAATCACCAAAGAGGAAATTATGTTGCTAGTAAACATGGTCGGAATATCCATAAAATGACGTTCCACATAATCAAAGGTGATATGAGGTACAATGTGATACTCGGAAGACCTTGGATACATAATATGAGAGCAGTACCTTGAACGCTTCTTCAAGTCTTGAAATTCCTAACACTGGAAGGAGTCAAAATGGTGTACGGAGAAAAGCCAGTAGCCAAATAGAAATTTCAAATTGATGAAGTAATACCGATATCGGCACTAACATTAACAAAGGGACCTGATTCAAAGTAAAAGTAGAAGTCCAAATAGCAACCATAATCATCGGCTTCGATAAGATTGGTACAGCAGAAAGTTATCTAGGATGATGATTGCATGAGACCTCGAACCTTCATAATCCTCGATGATTCCAATGCCACAAAGTCAATGGTCGAAGAGCTGGAACAAGTCATACTGATTGATCATCTGCCCGATCGAAAGGTATACCTAGGCACGGGGTTTACTCCCGAGATCAGGGAAAAACTCATTAAATTCCTTATTGAAAATATGATTATTTTGCTTGGCCCCACCTTGACATGATAGGGATCCCACAGGAGATCACTGCGCATTGATTGAGCTTGGACCCAAAGTTCAGACCAGTAAAGAAAAAGAGAAGGCCACAGTCCGAAGTAAAGCATGCATTCATCAAAGATGAGGCAACCAAACTTCTCAAAATAGGATCCATCTGAGAAGTAAAATATCCTGAATGGTTAGTAGACATAGTTGTAGTCCCCAAGAAGGGAAATAATCTTAGAATTTGTGTAGACTATTAATATTTAACAAAGCATGCCCTAAGGACTCTTTTCCACTGTCGAATATCGATCGCATGATCGATGTCAGGGCCGGCCATGAGATCCTGAGCTTTCTCGATACCTACTCCGGGTACAACCAAATACAAATGAACCTGGAGGATCAGGAAAAGACCTCATTTATCACTAAGTACGATACTTATCTCTATAATATAATTCAATTTGGGCTAAAAAATGCTGGTGCTACTTATCAACCCCTAGTGAACCGAATGTTCGAAGAACATAAATGATAAATCAATGGAGTTTTATATTGATGACATGCTAGTTAAGTCCCTATGCTCAGAAGTCTATTTGACACATTTGCAGGAAACCTTCAACATATTAAGATAGTATAACATAAAGTTCAACCCCGAGAATTGTGCATTCGGGGTAGGTTCAGGCAAGTTCCTCGGCTTTATGGTGTCAAATCGGGGAATCGAGATCAATCCCAATAAAATCAAGTCAATCGAGGATATCACAGTCGTGGATGGCGTTAAGTTCATACAAATATTAACAAGGTAGATAATCGCTTTAGGTTGGTTCATCTCGAGGTCTACTTCGAAGTCACAGGTTCTTCTCATTGCTCAAAAAGAATAACAATTTCACTTGGACCCTAGAGTTCCAACAGACATTGGAAGAACTAAAATGGTATCTTTGATCCCGATGTTGCTTCATACTCCAAAAGCGAATGAGTCGCTCTACTTATATTTGGCAGTCTTAAAAATTACGGTAAGTGGTGTCCTAGTTTGAGAAGATCAAGGTACACAATTTCCTGTTTACAATGTTAGCCAAACTTTAGGCAAAGCAAAAACCCGGTGCCCACACATAGACTTATTAGTTCTTGCACTAATAAACGCCTCTAGGAAATTAAAACCGTATTTTCAGTGTCATCCAATTTGTAAAGTAACCACTTACCCCCTTCATAATATTTTTCACAATCCCGAACTCTCGGGACGATTAGCCAAATAGGCTATCTAAATTAGTGGGTACGATATAAAATACCAGCCCCGAACGACCGTCAAGTCCCAAATCTTAGCAGACTTTAAGGCCAACTTCATGCCAGCCCTTGGTCAAAAAGGAACTTTTGATAAAAGCGTTTACATCTTTAGGGCTGTGAACCCTTTTCAGGGATGGTGCTTCGAATCTGAAGAAGTTTGGGCTAGGCATTATTTTTAAGCCACCCGCAGGCGATACGATTAGATAATCTATCAAAACCCCTAAGTTGACTAACAATGAAGCCGAGTATGAGGCCATGATTGCAGGTCGCGAGATGGCTAAATATTTAGGAGTTGAGATCATCGAGGACAAGTGTGATTCCCAGCTCAAGGTTAACCAGGTCAACAAAACCTTCAAGGTTTGAGAAGATCGAATGCAGAGGTACTTGGATAAATTGCAGGTAACCTTACACCGATTCAAAGAATAGACCCTACCACATGTACCTCGAGAACAGAGCGGTAAGGCTGATGCCCTTGCAAACTTAGGGCCATCAGTTGAAGATGATGAAATTAGCTTGTCGTAAAACTTTCAAAATCGGTGGCCGAAGAAGGCCATGCCGAAATAAACTCCACAAGCCTAACTTGGGATTGGAGGAACAAATATATCGATTATCCAAAAAAATGAAAAACTTCCATCGAACTCTAAGGAATTGAGGACTATGCAAATGAAAGCTCCATGATTTACATTGGTCGAAGATTGAACATTGTACAGAAGGATATTTGATGGGCCGCTGGAAATATGCTTATGTCCGGGAGACACCGACTACGTCCTACGAGAAATTCATGAGGGCACATGTGGGAATAATTTTGGTGTCGAACCACTGGTTCCAAAGTCATCAGAGCAGGATATTATTGGGACACTATGGAAAAAGATACTAAGGAGAGCAGGATATTATTGGGACAGTATGGAAAAAGATATTAAGGAGTTCGTTCGAAAATGCAACAAATGCCAAAGACATGCACCGATGATTCATTAGCCCTGGGAGCAGCTTCATTCAGTTCTATCCCCATGGCCTTTCATGTAATGGGGAATGGATATCGTCGGCCCTCTACTGCCAGCCCCAGGTAAAGCTAAATTAATTTTATTTATGAATGACTATTTCTCTAAATGGGTTGAAGCATATGCTTTCGAGAAAGTTAGAGAAAAAAAAGTTATAGACTTCATCAGGGATCACGTCATATGACGATTCGAGATACCTACCGAGATAGTATGCAACAATGGAAAACAGTTTGTTGGCAACAAAGTAACGAAGTTTCTCGAGGATCACAAAATAAAAAGGATAGTGTCCATGTTGTATCATCCTAGTGGGAACAGACAAACAAGACCATTATTCAGAATCTAAAGAAGTTTTACTCGAAGTTCTTTGGTCGTATCGAACGATGTCAAAATCTAGCACAGGGACAACGCCATTTTCCTTAATATATGGCACCGAAGCTCTGATCGTGGTTGAGTCAAGGAACCTAGCATCAGGTTTCGATACACAACAGAAGAGTCGAATCACGAGGATGTGAACACAAGCCTCAAATTGTTAGATGAAAAACGAAAAGGCTCCCTCGTTAAAATAGCAGCGCAAGAGCATCGCATTCAAAGATACTATAATCGAAGAGCCAATCTTTGACATTTTTGAATCAGGGACTTAGTTTTGAGGAAAGTCACTCTCAATACTCGAGACCCAAACAAAGGGAAACTCGACCCGAATTGTGAAGGGCCATATCAGGTCCTCGATGTCATCGGAAAGAGATATTATAAACTTTGCACAATCGAGGGCGAACAATGGCCAAATAATTGGAACATATCACTCCAAACGATATTATTGATAAGGTATGACTTTCTCCTTTTTCATTTGTATTTGATACTAACTTATTGCAGGCAATCAATAGAGGACGTCTAGAAGCTCTTCAATACGACGACCTTAGGTTTTAAAGCACGCGTTGCACTCTTTTTTCCTTAAATCAGTTTTTATCCAAAATGGGTTTTTCTGGCGAGGTTTTTAATAAGGCAATAATTATATGTGCTACCTAGGGACAATTCAACTGTATTTGACGCTTCTTTACAGTCAACCTTGAATATTCGGGGGCATCACCTTAGATGTTATGTTTTCAAGGAAGATGCTTTGTGTCAACAGGGTCTCGGTAGGAAAATTTTGTAAAGGGCCAAATGGTCAAACGAACTGTGCCCATATAGATTGCTCTGGCCCTAATAACAAAACATGTACGCATGAATGATCTATTGAAAGAAGTAATTTTTCCTTATCAAATGTCCATGCCTTAGTGATATTTCTACTTTAAAATTTTGTACTTATGATATATTGTAGAATCCGACTCAAGAGCCAATCGCAACTAAAGCATGAGCAATTAACCCTATACTCAGGGATTACCGTCCGAAAATTGACATACTCAAATTATCAAACTTCAAAATCTTAAGACCTTACAAAGGCAATCCTCGATTTTATATGCCATGACCACCCTACTAGGGGATTGATACTTCGAACAAGTTTGAAGTATAATCAAGAAACAAGCCCAATAGGCAAATATCAAGTTAAAGGCTACGGCCAAACTAACATGGTTCGGAGACACCTGGATTCCGTAATCAAACATGCCTTCAAATATTTTAATAAAAACGGTTAAAAAAGGGCTACCCTCAAAAAATTTACATAGGGTTTCAATAACATCAATCGTCGAAAACCTTAAAAGATACCAAATTGTTTGAACTCTTGAACAGACTTATGCTAAGGCATCACAAAGTTTGTCGATAATATTGAATCCCAATGGGTACATATGTATATCATGCTAAGGCATAACAAATTTTATATGATTAAACTTTTAAGCCAAAAAAGGGAAAAAGCCACTCTTTTGAGGCCATATCGGCCCGATTCAAGGGCCTAATGGCCATTATACTATTGAGCTCGAGAACCCACCCTCTCTTAACCAAAATCTAATGGTTTTTTCTACTATGAGTTCGATAAAGTACTCACACAATTATGGAGACTATAGCAATCCGATTTCAACGAAATGAGTCAAATTTCTCACAAGACCTAAAATATATCAGAATTATCATAAAGCAAAAGAAAAACAAACTTTTCACAAAACAGAGACAAACTGGAAAGAAAAGGGATCTTTCATATATGCAAAAGTATTTACAAAGACCACCCAAGGTCTTACACAAAAATCCAAAAAAAAGAAAAAAAATTTTGAGTGCCTAATCTTCCCTGGGAGCTTTATTTTCATCTTTTTCGCTCTCTGATCCGCTCGAACTCCTGGATTCATCATCATCGAAGAGGAAAGCTTCGGCTTCAGCATCTAGCACTTTCGCATTCTCGATATCGATCGTGTGGTCAAAGCCATGAGAATGAATGATAAATTATGCATCTTTTGTTTTGATGATTAAACAAACTTCTTGACAGAACAAGATAAGGAATCTGATACAATTAGTTTCCTTGCATTCAGAGTAACAGTCAGATGTTTGTTTCAATTCCCATTGAAATCAGATAAGGAAATGGCTGAGAAAATAGATTACGGAACAGATAGGGATCAGTTCCCCTAGTCGTTATATAGTCAACTCTATAGCTGTAAAAGTTGTTGCACTGTATCATTTGGCAGTAGTACAACAGCACAACTGAAGCTTGCTAAGGCCAAACTAAAGGGCACTTTATTACATAACCCTTGATGGCATCAACACATATATTATTAACATGAGGCAAGAGATTTAATATTCCTAACACTTGCAAATAAAAAGAAAATATTCTCTCAAGTGCTAGCCACCACATCTCTCAAGAACAAAGCTACTGCAACCTTAACGACCAGATCCAAAGATTAACAATATCTTAAGTCCTTAGATTTGTTGAGTCTTTGTTATATATTTCTTCACTTGAATTCCTAATTAGCTTAGTTAGAGGCACTGTGTAGGAAATCTTTATAAATCATAAACCATTGTGTTTGTGTCTTGGATAGAGTTAGTCGAGTTGGAAGTCTTTATAATAGAGGTATTACAAAGTGGCTTGTAATAGTTGTGTTACAAGTTAGTGAGGGATACCAAAGTATTTGTAATAGACTTATTACAAAGTGGCTTGTAATATAGTATTACAAGTTAGTGAGGGTTTAAGAGGTCAATTCCTAGGTTGCATAGGTTGTAATCTGAAGCTTCCTCGGTTAGTGAAGTTGAAATACTACTAGGGTAGGTCATGATTTTTAATCCCTTGAGAAAGGAGTTTTCCATGTAAATATCGCGTGTTCTTTATTTACTACCGATTTACTGTGGGAACCGATAGAGAACCTGGTACTCTATATAGTTTGGTGGACCCTTAAATT
The DNA here is from genome assembly GCA_026770625.1 of Nicotiana glauca. Classification (NCBI taxonomy): domain Eukaryota; kingdom Viridiplantae; phylum Streptophyta; class Magnoliopsida; order Solanales; family Solanaceae; genus Nicotiana; species Nicotiana glauca. Next base: position 21,081 of record MU770238.1, on the reverse strand, counting down.
CTATCAATTGGTATCAGAGTAGGTTTTTTTTATAAAACGTTAACACCTAGAAAGGATCAACATGGCTGCTCCACCAAACTTCGAGGAAGGACAATCAACGTACATACCACCAAGATTCAATGACCAATACTTTGTTTGGTGGAAAACAAGAATGCATGACTTCATTATAGCTGACGACTCAGAGTTGTGGGATATAATATGTGATGGACCTTTTGTTCCCATGAAAACTGTTGGTGAGGGAATAGTTACAGTCCCAAAAACAAGAAAAGAGTATAACAATGTTGATAGAAAGGCTATTGAGAAGAATTTTAGGGAAAAGAAGATTCTTGTTTGTGGCATCAAAGTTGATGAGTACAACCGCATCTCAGCTTGTCAGTCTGCTAAGGAGATTTGGGAAGCTCTTCAAACTACACATGAGGGAACTACTCAGTTTAGTAGTCCAAAATTGATATTCTGCTACTGAGTATGAGCTTTTAAAGATAAAAGAGGATGAGTTTATTCAAGATATGCACACACATTTCACCACAATTATAATGAGCTTCACTCCCTTGGAGAAGGCATCCCAAGAAATAAGCTGGTTTGGAAAATACTCAGTGTTTTACCAGGTTCTTGGGAAAGTAAAGTAAATGTTATCACTGAAGCCAAGGATTTTCGAAATCTTACCACTGATGAACTTATTGGAAATCTCAAAACTTATGAGATGAAGAGAAAAAAGGATCTTGAAAGAAAAGAGCCCATAAAGGAGAAGAACCTGGTTCTCAAGGCTGCCAACAAAGACTCAAATAGTGATGAATCTGACACGGAGTATCTCACTCGAAGATTCTAAAAGATGATTCGAAAAAATGGTGGGATTCCAATAAAAAGTAAGTTCTAGCAGGAATTTCAAAGAAAATGATTGCTTCCACAAGTGTGGAAATTCTGGACACTTCATTAAAGAATGTCCTCTTCATAAGCAGGATCATTATAAAACTAACATTGATAAGGTTGCTAAGAGGAACCAGTTCCCTGACAAGAAGTTCAAAAGAAGAGAGCCTGCTGACAACATGATGAAACAAGCTTTGGCTGACTGGGGAGATTTCTCCAGTGAATCTAAAGGTGACGATGAAAAAGGAGATGCATCTACGATGGTGATGACAAAGAATCTTCAGAATATGAGTCAATCTTTGCACTTGAGGCAAAATCTGTTGATGACGAGGAAAAGGAGGAAGATAAGGTAAGTTTTCTTGATGTTCAAAGAAATTTAAAAACTTATTCTAAGAAAAAATTGACGTCCTTAGCAAATGTGTTGACTGATTCTTATCATAGCCTCATTAATAAGAAAAATTCTTTAATAGAAGAAATTTGTGACATAGAATAAGAGCTGGATGATATGGTAGTTTCCATTGTAGACTTGAAGGAACAAGTGAAAGAAGTAACTAGAGCATATAACTTGTTGAAAAACCAAACAAAAAAATGGATGTAAAACACTATGGGTAAAGAAGTGGCTAGTAAGGATCAACTTGAGTTTGAGAGCGAGCTTAAGAAAGTTAAAACAAGTCTTGTTGCTGAGCTTGAAAAGAATAGACAACTTCATGGGGATTTAAAAATAGTTAAAAATGATCTTGATAAGTAAGTTAAATGGACCCAGTGCTCTGATGTAATAACATCTATGTACAAAAGTAATGGTGGAAACAGGCAAGGAATCAGGTTCCAAAAGGTTAAAACCTCCTACATCCCCATAGCAAGTATGTAATTGTGGGTGATAATAGGTTGTGCACTCATTGTGGTCAAACTGGTCATTACAAGGACTCTTGTAAAGTTAAAATTTAGTCTCTATAGAAAAATAAAGTTTTTGTTAAAATGAAGCATACAGCTGAGGAATTTGGTCCTCTGAGAGGAAAATATATGTCGCATGCATGGGAGAAAAGAAGTTTGAACTACCTATTCTATCTTTGTAAGGGACCCAAGCTGGCTTGGGTTCCTAATTCTACTCAGTGATTTTGTGTGCGGGCTGGAGTGAGAGGTAGCAGTCAAAAATGATATATGGATAGTGGCTGCTCTAAGTATACGATTGGAAGAATGGATGATTTCCTCTCATTCTAGACCTTCCAAGGTGGGAGTATGTTTTTTCTAAATGTCAAGAAGGGCTATATTTTTTGTGTTGGTAAAATTGGCAAAACACTCTCCCACAAATTGAAAATGTGTGCCATGTGAATTGCTTGAACTATATCTTGTTTAGTGTGTCTCAAATCTGTGATAAGAGAAAATGAATTGAAATTCTTGTTAAAATCTTGCACTTTCACCAATCTCAAAACTAGTGAAGAGGTGTTGATAGCCAAAAAGTTCAAGAACATCTATGTTGCAGACCATGATTCATTGAATGGTGATGATCTAAATGTCTAACTATCATTGATGATTATGCTGAGTTATGGCGCAGACCACTGGGGCGTGTGAGCTTTTATTTGATGAACAAGTTGGTTATGAAGGACCTAGTTCATAGACTGAAGCAGTCAACACTACATTCTACTTGATTAACAAGTGCATGATCAGGTCCCTTTTCGAGAAGTCTCTCTATGAATTTATCAATAGGATAATACACAAGCTGACTTACCTGAGAGCCTATGGATGCAAAATGTTTTGTTCTCAACAATGGCAATAAAGGTCACATAACAAAGAAGATGAAGACGGAGAATTTACAAATGCTCATGGTAAAGCTATAGATATTGCAAATTGAAAGGCTGACTCTATGTATTAAGTCAAGCAGAACAATGAAAAAGATGCTGCAAAATCTCCAAAAGGCACTTAGATCCTGGTCCCTCTATCACCTCGACTGAAGCTGAACATAGGGTTTTTGATGTTGCATCAGGCACTCCTGATGCAGAACACAGAAGTAGAAGTCATAATTTTGTTGATGTCAATGATGTTTCAAATATGGAGGTTCTTGATCCTTCAAATTCTGAAGTTTAAGTACATCAAGGAGCTACTGAAAAGATTTCAAATGGAGAATGCTAAGTCCATTGATACACCTATTGCAACTACTACTTGTTTAGATATGGACGAACCTGGTTTTCCTATCAATGAAACTATGTATAAGGATATCATTGGATTTTTTTTGTACTTGACTATTAGCAAATCTAATATTGTTGGGTTGTGTTATGGGTTCCCAATAAAGCCCAAAAGAATCTCACTTGAAGGCTGCCAAAAGAAGTTTGAGGTTTCCTAAGGGAACGTAGGACCTGGTCCTTTTCTATCCTTCAGGAGATAATTTTGACTTGGTTGGATATGCTGATGCGATCATGTTGGATATCTAGTGGATCAAAAGAGAACATCTGAAATGCCATATTTTCTAGGGTCATGCTTGATCTCATAAGGTACAAAGAAACAAAACAATGGGGCGCTTTCTACTATTGAAGCTGAATATGTAGATGTTGCCTTTTGTTGTGTTCAACTGATGTAGATCAAGCAACAACTCGAAGATTTGGGTATGTCTATAGATTGTATGCCATTGTTATGTGATAATACAAGTGCTCTAAACATTTCAAAGAACCCGGTACAACACAAGGAGACAAATCACATAGATATGCGATATTTTCTTTTAAAGGGCTTATTTGTATGAAGGTTTTTAAGAAGAAGGATCAGGTAACATATATCTTCACCAAAGAATTTAGTAGAGAACACTTTGAAAGAGATCGTCTAGAGTTGGGGTTAATCAAGCTCAACTAAGGACCTGGTCCCTTGATGATTGGCTATATAAAGAAGGAACGGTACAATGCTAAAAAGTGTTTTTCCGGTGGCATCTAACTCAATTACATACCATTACAGGTATACACACATAGAAGTTTTAGGAGAAAATAAGTATGAGTGACATTGCATTTCTAGGAGTTTTTGTTCAAATTTTCAAAAACCGACAAGGAACCTAGTTCATGTGACTTTGGTTAGTAGTCTCTTTAATACTTATATACATTTTTAATCTGGTGAAGTGTCATGTCATTAAATTATTCCCCCTCTCTCCTTATTTTTGAAGTACAAAATGTTAAACTTTTTATAAACTGACCCGTTGCCCCGAAAATTACTTCCTTCTCTTACACCCAACCAAAACTGATTTTTTTATTCAAAACCAAAATCAAACTTGTCTCAAAAAGAATCTTTCTCTCCAACTATGCAAGAATTTAACCCAACTGTCACGACCCAAAATCCACTAAAGGTCGTGGTGGCGCCGGACACCGCTGTCAGGCAAGCCAACTAAATTATCAATTAAATTCCCTTTTTAATTGCCTTTGAAAATCTTGGATTTTTCCTTCCATTTTTCATAATTAAAACAATCTCTACTTCAATTTAAATTAAGTAATAACTGATAGTACACAACTTTAGAAAACCATCCCAGAACCCGGTGTCACAAGTGCATGAGCATCTATTGATAAGAAAAATAAAATACAACATCTGTCCGAAATACAGTGGGTGGGGAATAAATATAAAAAATACTGAAAGGAACTACACTAGTTGCGGGTCGCCTTGAATAATGCAGCTCTCCTAGTCCCAGAATCATCCGCGTTGCTACGTCCAGTAGGCCACTAGGGTTATTTATACCCGTGCAACAAAAATTCACAGAAGTGCAGTATGAGTACGTAAACAACGTGTACTCAATGAGTATCCCGCCTAATCTCGAAGAAGTAGAGACGAGATGGTCAACTTTGACACTTACTAAAGGTCCAATAATAACATGGTGAAGATGTGAGGGTAACATGGATTTATCTAGCATTTATATCTCATAAAGCAAGGAAATAGGTAACACCCTCTCAACTAATCAAGGATTTCTTTTAATCATCTTATCAATTTATATCAAGCCATGAAAGGCCATATCAACATTTAAAAGTCTCAGGCAAAAAACAATATATATATCATGCGCAGTCATGCCGAGGCGACGGTACGATCCAACAGAAATAAACTGTGCACTTGCCGAGGGTCGACGGCGCGCCTATAGATGCATCTATTTAATCTGCCGAGGCGTTCGGCCCGTTCCAAAATAAACACATAGAGACAGACAGTCAGTCAAGAAGTCAACATGGAGCAATTATCCAAGAAAGGCTAATTCTCTTTAATAATTTAAGAAAACGAAGCATAAGTCTTTTTAGAAATTCATTTATTAATTTAATGTGATTTAAGCAATTCAAGCCATCAATGGGTTCACAATTAATCCAAGTATAACATGCTTTTGGGTCCTACACTACCCGGATAATGGCATAATAGTAGCTACACATGGACTCTCATCACCTCGTGCGTACTTAGCCGCCACAAATAGGAGCACATAGTCAATCATTTCACCTATGGGGACAATTCCCTCTTACAAGGTTAGAAAGGAGACTCACCTCACTCCAAAGACTCATAACTGGCATTCTACATTCCTCCGAAGACTTGCACCGACGCACAATGCTCCAATACTAGCCAATGATTATACAAATCCATAAATATATGCTCAATTAAACTTTGCAATCCAATTTGTAATAATTCCTAACCCCGAACGAAAAGTTAAGAAAAATTCCCTTGGGCTCACGTGCCCGAAATCCGATATTCCTTGAAGATAGAGTTTACCCATGAAATCACGAACTCAAATATACAATTTTTCTCTAAATTCCATACCCAAATCGTGGCTAAATTCCAAGAAAATAATTTTCTAAGTTTTTCATCAAAACCTCAAATTTTATACTAATTTTCATGCCCAAATCTATACATAATTGATGTATTCCACCCAAAATAGGTGGGGATAACTTACCTTATTATTGATGACGAAAATCCCTTCTTGAAGCTCCCCCAAAAATCGCCCAAGCCATGAAAAATGAGAGAAATGAACTCAAATCACGATTTTTAAATATACATTCTGCCCCAGTTGTTTCCGCTTCTGCGGAATTATTTCCGCTTATGCGGTTCCGCTTTTGCGGTCAAAAATGCCGCTTCCGCGGTCCTGGGCTCCAGCCTAATTTTCGCTTCTGCGGACGGCCCACCGCATATGCGGATCTTGGGCTTCTTCTGTGGTCCTGGGCAGCTCCACCTCCAGCGGCTTCTTCTTCGCTTCTACAGGGCCGCTTCTGCGGTCCCAAATCCGCAGAAGTGGAAACACTAGAAGCAGCAGCCTCAACCCCCTCTTCAAACTCCGGACTCGATTCGTTAACCACCCCGAATCCACCCGAGGCCCCCGGGACCTCAACCAAACCTGCCAACCAAACCCAAAACACGTTACGGACTTGCTCGAGGCCTCAAATCATATCAAACAACGGTAAAACCATAAACTATACCCCGATTCAAGCTTTATGAACTTTAGAACTTCCAACTTCTATTTCCGATGTTTAAACCTATCAAATCACGTCCGATTGACCTCAAATTTTGCGTACAAGTCATATTTGACATTACGAACCTACTCCAACTTTCGGAATCGGATTCCGACCTCGATATCAAAAAGTCCACTTCCGGTCAAACTTCTCAAAAATCTTCAAATTTCTATCTTTAGCCAAATGGCTTCAAAATGACCTACGGACCTCCGAATGCACTTCTGATCGTGCTCCCAACTTCAGAATCACCATACAGAGCTACTCCCAGTCTCGAAATCCCAAACGGATATCGGTAACACTGAAATGCACTTCAAGCTAAACTTATGAAACTTCTTCCAAAATGCCAACTTCCACAGTAGGTGCCAAAACGCTCCCGAGTCATCCAAAACCCGATCCGGGCATACGCCCAAGTCTGAAATCATTATACGAACCTGCTGGAACCTTTAGATCTTGATTCTGAGGTTATTTACTCAAAATTCCAATCTTAGCCATTTTCTCCAACTTAAGGCTTCTTAAATGAGAATTTTCATTTAAATTCAACTCTGATCTTCCTGAATTTCGATTCCGACAATGCGTACAAGTCACAATACCTGAAATGAAGTTGCTTTTGGACTCAGACTACTAAACGATGCGCTAGGGCTCAAAATGACCGGCCGGGTCGTTACATTCTCTCCCACCTAAACATACGTTCGTCCTCGAACGTGCTGAGAACTATACGGAAATAGTCTGAAAGCACTGTTTAGCACCTCATGCACCTTCCTGTGCTACCACAACTTAGTTGAGCACATTAACTCGATAGATTCTGAAGATATTCCCTTTTGTTGAAGAAAATAAGCCTTAGAGCCCAATTCCCACATCCGGAATTCTAAGCCCGACCCGTTTCCAACATATGATCAGCATATCAATTACTACACGTTGTACCCAAACATGACTGCATACCTTAGCTAAATTCGCACCTTGAGCCATTTTACTCACCAGACCCCAATAACATTTTCTGATCAACTTAGTCAAAATCCAACTAATCTGATGCTCCCATTGCACCCCATGACATACACAGGTCTTACTCTAACCTTTACAATATCGCCAAGATGGAAGAGATGTGCAAAAATTCATAACCAACTGTCGAAACAACAATTCATTGGGTCTATACCCTGAGAAGGAACACTACCTCATTCTGAACAAAATAATGATCGTTGCACCCTTAATGTACTTCATATACTCAGATTGCACTAATCCTAAATCCAAAAATCTCATCTCACCCAGTACGAACTGCTCAGGCACTAACCCACCCCAGACATAATCAAAAGTCTCATATGATGCCATAATGCGCCAATAGGCCACCAATTCGAATGCGATACAAAAGGAAAAACGAACTCTGGAAGAAATTACCTAACTCCCGTACTAATACGGACTTTCCTTATAAAATAGGAAGTGGGACATACAAAATGACATATAGAAAACCATACTCAAAATCACACTGTTGCGGGGCGCAACCCAATCCAAATAACATAGATCTTGCACAAGGAGATTGCACATCGAGCTGAATTTGCTCATTACAACAAAATACTGAACATCGGTCATAAGCATGCTAACTGCATAATAACATCCCTGAGCGAACGTATAGCGTCAAAATCTACAAAACTCAAGCACAACTGAGGTGCGATATATAATCTGAATCTCAAGAGCCATCTTGCTCATAATACATCATATATACACGGATCCTCAACACATAAGCAATTTCTTAAGCCGTCTCAGAACTCTCACTGCGCAATGCATCACCACATGGAATATTTGACAACGCAATAACACCCTAACTACTCCATAAGGAGTGCATTACTGAAATGAACACAACTGTCCTAACATAGAGCCCAAATTCACATTTAAATACATCCACCGACCTCAAGTCGATCCTGATCATATCAAATTAAGCCAATGACCTTTCAAAGGTCCATACTAATTCTCCTCTTCTCGTAACACACAAGGACAACCACCATAACCGGAGTACAATCCACAACTCATAATCCGAGTGCCCTCCAGGCATCCATTCTCAATTTAACGATATCATCACAATTCTTCATACTTGGTCTAGATCTTTAATCAATCAAGTGGCTTCGTGCCACATTTATGCAATCTTCCAGTGGAACACACTCCCACAATCTACCATAACAATTAAATGGGTCTTACCTCCAACCCACCGACCGCACTAATGCTGATAAGCGATCAAGAATCATTAACCATGATACAAGCCCTCTTTACAAAACACCAAATCTCAAGTAACGCTGAAGACAATCCCAACTTACTTTAAACACCAAACTCCTTTCCTGATCATCCGAGCTTGCGACACCTTTGTCCACACCGAACTGCAACCTTGATTCTTATTTAAAATTTTATATTACTCGCTGCTCTCGACATGCCCATGAACAGTGGGACACGATTCTTTATCATAATTCTGGAATTGTTAATAGATTAATACTTTATCATATCAAAGCTTTTCACCGAACTCACTTTAGGAGAATCACAGCAACACACAGGCGAATAATCATAACCATAGAACATGCAAACATCTAAGTAGTGGTCTAAGCCACCATAGCCCTTCCGGAATCTGCTTCCACATAACAATCCATAACAGAAGAGTGCTTCAGAATAACATCAATTACGGCGGCTGACAAGCCTCATACACACCGCCACAAATCACTTGCATAACTTAATCACACTGAAAGAGCTGATCTCTACCGCTAGTATGCCAACTAAATTATAGCTAACCAATCTATCTTCTTTCGATCCACCCCCAATTATCTTAGGAATAATACTAATTCCATCCAACACATAACATGCTCCACCTGCACTCATCTCGAGTGACCTTGAATCACGAGACCATATTGTCTCAAATCCCACAAACTGATTCCTATCTCTCAAATGCTATACCGCAAGTTAACATATCTTAGAAAATTATGGGCACTTCCTCATAATTTGCTAACAATATTGATTCTTTTACTCGTAATTATACGCTTGAAATCATTAGGCATCACACCTCATCTCATGAATTTACCATGATCGTTGTTGAGAGCCACCCGCTCTGACTTGGCCCCGAATATAATCAACTCCATGAGTCTCCCATCACATAAGTATCCCCTTGGCAAAGAGCCCGCCAAATCACTTCCCTAGGAACCCACATCTATACAAAGCCAAATCCTGAATCTTTCCCCCAAGTCTGAGCATGATCCAATAAGGCCAACGATAGCCCACCTTTAATAATTCCTTTGCCCATATTACCACTTATGGTTTTTCCTCGTAGCTGAAATAGCCCAATAATATGCTAATAACCTGAAATCTCATAAGTAATTAACTCTGCAACCACATCATAAGCGGTGGGACTCTCCCACTTAGCTTGAAGCCATTATTTCACGACTCTGGAATTTACCAAGATTCCCTAGCTTCCACCAACATAACCTTGCATGATTAACCGCATAAATTCTTGGATCCTTTCTGCAAAACCTCTTTATTTTATACTCTGATTCGCCCACTACATTTGCACGACCAATCTCTTTGCTACATAACCGATAAAATTCTTCGCAGAAGCCTCGCCAACCACGCGACTACTAACCTGCTCACTTAGGTAACCCGCCTACAAAAGGCTCTCCCCGGCATCTTCCCACACTGCTGCACATGGTACAATTACTACGGCATCAATGACCCTCCCTGAGTCTGAGCTCACTCTCCAGTTGCACAATTCCATTTACCCCTCGTGGACATCATTTAAATGTGCGACAACATCCTTCCAATTCAAATTTATGTTACATCCTTCTTCATTTAAGCGGCTCCTTTCCGTCATATTAAATCTCCTGCCGCACCAGAATCCCCACTTCAAATTAGATCCACAAACCCCAATAGCCAAGCACCACTATTCTCAAATCGCTCTAAAATTTCCTTAAGGTGCATAGTCACCTTATTACCAAGCCCCTACGCAGCTCCGCTGCTCTCCCACTTTGGGCAAACTCACTTCTTTAATCAACTGCTCGGCCTGTGCTCCCTAAGCCTGGTCTTTTAGAAGTTTAAAACTCTGCCTGACCCTTTCCACATGTCATTCTCATCTTTTGCCGCTCAGTCTTTGCCTTAATAAAATTTATCTTCATAGAACTTGAATCCACAATTTGCTACTAACTCCAAACTTCCGAAGGTCATCTTTCTCGAACCGTCAACATTTGAAATACTGATCCAATCGTAAACCACCGCATCCAGTGATATCTGATAGTTGCACCTCCGATACTATTTCACGATATCTTGCCCCAAAGGCTAATTATAGAAGATCATAACACCGGCAAACTTAATACGTTTAATTAGGACAACAGTACCCCATCGTAGGAGAAAACTCCACCACACTTGCAATTACCAAGTCTCATTACTTCCACCGATCCACATCTGACCATCCTTAGTTCCATTGCCGGGAAAAAAATATCGAATCTCTTGATCATGCACTGAGCAAACCTCCCTTCAATTCATTCACTGCCCCCGACACGTAGGCAAACATTCTACCATCACAACAACACTGCAGAATAATTGTTCATAAGCATCATGGCAAAATATGCCTAGCCTCAAGGCTCTTAGAAGTTCTATTACTGAGCTTAACACTAGAATACCCTTTCATAAGGCGACTATAATAGTCCAATCAACTATACCGGGAGAATCATCGTGCACCACATTTGTAGTGCCAATACAATCCTTCAATTTTTGATTTATAACAAGCACTCGCGTAAGATTGAGTGGGAAGAAATCAAAGGCATAAGCCTCAAAGGAATTGAATTGCACGATAAGGAAATCAAGAAGGGAAGTACTCCTAACAGCCCTATAGTCTCCCGAGGAGAAGCACAGACGTCTCCGTACCGATCCGCGAGACTCTACTAGACTTGCTCATGACTCGTGATAACGACGGGAACCTAGTGCTCTGATACCATGTTGTCACGACCCAAAATCCACAAAGGGTTGTGGGGGCGCCGGACACCGCTGTCATGCAAGCCAACTAAATTATCAATTAAATTCCCTTTTTAATAACCTTTAAAAATCTAGGATTTTTCCTTCCATCTTTTATAATTTAAACAATCTCTACTTCAATTCAAATTAAGTAATAACTGTTAGTACACATCTTTCGAAAACCATCCCAGAACCCGGTGTCACAAGTGCATGAGCATCTATTGATAAGGAAAATAAAATACAACATCTGTCCGAAATACAGTGGGAGGGGAATAAATATAAAAAATGTTGAAAGGAACTACACTAGCTGTGGGTCACCTTGAACAATGCAGCTCTCCTAGTCCCAGAATCATCCGCGTTGCTACGTCCAGTAGGCCACTAGATTTATTTATACATGTGCAACAAAAATTCACAGAAGTGTAGCATGAGTACGTAAACAACGGCTAACGTTCACCATTTTAGGCGATTTTGGAGCTTCTTGAGGGGATTTGAAGAGGGATTCAAGAGATAACACCTGGAGTTAAGATTTTTGAACTCAATACTCGATTCATGTGTGAATTCTACCTAATTAATCATGGAACTAAGCCTAAAATTGAAGAACTACGGCTTGAGAAATTGGACTTTTGATTTGGAATTTGAAGGACCATTTAGGGTCAGATGTCACGACCCAAACCGAAGGGCCGCGAATGGGCACCCGGTGCCTTACTCAACCGAGTACCAAAATAACATATCTTTCTTTTAATACTATCATGAGTAAATGATCCAGAAACCCTGTCATGAGAGAACATGAATAAAACATAGGGAAATACTCAACATATGACGACCCAACATGATATACAAACATATAAATGTGACATACGTGCCTATAAGGCTGACATGACAATTTGTAAACTCAAAACATAGGCTGACAAGGCCATACAAGTATCCATAAACCTGACATCTGTCTACAAGCCTCTAAGAGTACATAAAATCATAAAGGTCGGGACAGGGCCCCGCCAATACCAATCAATATATATCCAAAGCATACTGCACAAATATGCAACTCCGGAGCAAGTGGAGTGCACCAACACCTTCGCTGAGCTAATAGCCAAGTAGGAGGAATTTCAACATGTCTATCAAGACCTGCGGGCATGAAACACAGCGTCCCCAGGCAAACGGGATGTCAGTACGAATAAAGTACCGAGTATGTAAGGCAGGGAAGCATAAATAAGAACTGTAATGTAAAGAGACATAGAAAAGATATAACCTGGAACATCTGAGTGCCTATGGGAGCTACTGACATGAAATGCATAATACATATATATATATATATATATAAACTTTGAAAAACATACGCCTCTATAGGCATCATCATCATCATATCGTACCCGACCTCAAAGAGGACTCGGTAAAAATGTACCGGCAATCATAAGGCTCAGTAGAATTGTACCCGGCCACATGGAGCTCGGTAAACCTAGCTGATCAGTGGTTGCACAATAGGTGTCGTACCCGGCCGTTTATAGCGCGGCTTGGTAGAGTAAAATAGATACATATATACAATACATGCTGGACTCATTAGAATAATATTCTGAATCTTTCAGAGTGACGTAAGGTCGGTATCCTCTGTACATGTTATTAGGACTAACTCTTCATCATGAATCTTATAAGAATCAGGAAGTACCAACAACATTCATAACATAAGAATAAGAGAAGCAACATCAACATCAATCGCTCCGTAATAAGGGAGACAATGTAAGTACTGCTAGCTTCTAAGAGTAGAGTATCTTTGGAAGCTCGTTCATTACATTAGGTACAATTGGAGTCATGAAAAATAAGGAAAGGAATAGCCTCACATACCTTTTATATTCTTCCCAACCTCAAGATATGAAATTTCATGGCTTCTTAGTCTACAATAAGAGAAATGACACTATCGTTATCATTAAGGCGTCGTAACTATTATGTATCGAACACAACCTATTTCACGAGGAAACGAACAACACCTCCCCTATATATATTAATTAACACAAGTCAAAACAATCACCAAACATCCCAAACAACATCAATAATAATCATATTGAGCCTCCCAAAATAGTCCACACAACCTAATCACTTCATACATAAGACGGCCACCGCAGTAGTGTCAAACGACCCGAAAATGTTACAACAGCCAACAAACCACCTTTCCATTAAATGATATTTCTCCACACCCTTTAACTTCTCAAATCCATAAAAACAATAGTAAAAGATACAATCCAATAGCAACACGAAACAGCCCACAAAACAGTCCACTACAAGTCAAATAACTCGAACTCATGGCTTCCGATCACCGTCCCATGAGTTCTAACTATTAGGAAACAAATTTATCAACCTTCCTTGATATTTAAATACTTAAAAACAGATATTAGACGTTTCTTAACTATGAAGTAACTTCCAAAACTCGAACTACAAAGAAAAAAGAGAGGCAGTATAATCATACTTACATTGTAGGGATCGTTTTGATGTTATCGCTTCTCGATTTCGTGCCCGGGATGATAACCTTCTTTGAAACCCTAGAAGAGAGATTAAGTATATGTTTATGGGTGTTCTATGGTCGTGTTATACTTAAAAATTAAGAGAAAGACGACCTAAGACTTATATATATCAACTTTGGAAAAGTCAAAGAGGTGCTAGCTTGGCACCCTAACATTGGTCCATCTTCTGACGCTTATATCTTTTTATCTGGATATCATATGAACAAATGGTTAAGAGAGATGGAAACTACATTCCAATATCTTCAATTTTGTATATAATATGTCCCAAAAATACCTCATATAACACACAAAATGTACTACTCAAAAAGCTTTATTGACACACCTACTTGTCACCTATGCAGTCTGTGCAGTCTCGCAAAATTGCAAATATCTCTCTACTCCTATGTCATATAGATGAATGGTTTCATGGGTTAGAAAATAGACTCGTATATATTCAATTTGGTAGGTAGATCATACCCTAATTCCAAGTATATTGGGAGAAAAGCTCAGCTACACTTGACCTAAGTTTCAACATATTTATGGATGTAACTTGCGATGACTTTTTCAAACTTTTGTTCCATCACTTACTTGACTTTAAATCATAACAAACGTCTATCATACAACTAAAATAACTCATAATATGATCTCGTTATAATTTTAAACACCCTCTTATCATACCAAAAGTACATGTTATAACATTACCAACTTGTCGACTTTCGACGAAACTTATTTTATCTAATTTCAAAGACAATCTCATTTCTGTGCTTACATCAATTGAATTATGACGTACTTTTATATACGAAAACATGGGGTGTAACATCATTCCCCCATTTGGAATTTTCATCCTCGAATGTTGACTGATGCTCTTATCAGTTTCATAACCCATAGTTGTTACATATATTTTAATGTTGTCCTTGATATCTAGGAAACTATTCTTTGAATAAATCCAAAGGCTAGGGCATTCCCCCCTTTAGTCCTTTTTCTCACACCACGACTTGTTGTCAGAATTCTTCCAATCTCGTAATTTTTGCGACCTTCTGTCATGCAGCCTGTATGACTCTGTCCTTGTATGTGCGCCTAAATAACTCTTCTGTCCTTTTCCTTACAGATTTTAGCCAATTTCTAGGCCTCCCTTTCAGAATAGAAATATGGCAAGTTGCCCCTCTAGTTATCTATAGGTGTACTAAAGTCTTTTTGCTTGGCACTTTTTCGAACTTGTGACTATTGTTGTATCTTGTTTCATAGCCTTGGATATCTATCCTTATGGCTATACTTCATCTAGGTAGGTCATATTATACCATAACACATGCTTTGATTTATTATTATTGAGGTCTGCTACCAAACTCCAAGTTACTCTCTCGCTGCTAATCCTATATGTATAAATCTAAGTCCCTTAATACTTTCTCATTACTGTTCATCTTACGAATGACAACCAAATATCATCTCGTACTTTGGAACTTTTATCCATCTATTGCCGATTCACCTTAATGTTGATTTTAATCTACCACTTATAACTTGAAACCTCTTACGTAATATATTGTCATATGGGCTCACATCTCATCGGGGAATGCCTGGGGTTATTTGCCTGATCCACTTAGGGTCAATAATATACTTCAATAACTTTATTTCATAGAATCCCAACGTGATTCTCCTTATGGGAGTATTTTAATACTATACAATTCATGAAATTCCTTTTTTTGAATCATTACCCAATTAAAGGCCTAAACATCATCCTTCTATCTATCACAATTACACCCTTATTCTACCACTAGGGCAGCATTAGTCCTCCTAGTCCCAAACTCCTCTGAGTTCACTCACGCTATACTAAGCTTTTTATAACTTATGGAAACCGTAAGCTCTCCTGTTGTGATGGGTTTAATCCCGAGGATTTCCCTATTCTCGTCACCTTCTCACTCACCTATTCTTATCCTTACTCCTATCTACTTAAAACCTTGTCGCTCTACCATAATTTTGCTTGCAACCTATATATACCAATTTATACCACTCGCAACCACCATTGATTTTCTTATGTTACTGTGGAACCTCAAGCGACACATCATATCATCTCTAACTCTTATTTACTCTATTAGCTAGACCTCTCTGTATCTGGAAACCGCATGCTGGAAAATAGGCCACTAACGACACCGCTACACTTCTTCATACAGAATTGTGATGCTTCCAGCCCTATATCTGATATCTGAATTATTCGTAACCTTCTATACTTGGGCATCTCGTACCTTCTTCACATGTACCTTACTTACCTTTAAATCATGCATCGTATCTTCTATCTCTTTCATAACCTCCCTTCCACATAGGTGGAATTAATATCCACACCTTAAAGCTCTACTACAATACTTGCACATCATGTGCATGCACAATCCGCCGAAAGCTTCATACTGACTTCTTATGAGGTTGGTACTATTCTAACTAGGTTTATTGTAGAGTCGTTAAGAATAGGTCTGTTGTACTATCTCTTTTTACTGCATTCTTTCTTTACCATTCCATAGTTACCTCTTCATCCTCGGCATCTTTTTCACATCTTCATTGACTCCTACTCGCCTAGAAGTAATCCTTCTATACCAAGGATAACTGAATTCCTTATGCACCAGGGTTACACCTAGTGTAACTGGCACACTTAGTCACAGTGCTCGCTTTAGGGAAGCGTCTTCCTGAATGACCTTTAAAGGTTATTCTTTTGTTGACCATTCTATTATTTCCGGAATGCAATCTATGAAATTTTTACGATGTCACCTATTATCAAATCCTCTGTTCCCTTAGTCATGTTCAGTTTTATCTTGTTTACTAGCCCATAATAATTTCTATTACTCAGAGGCTCTAACTTAGCCTTCTAGTAATCATGTTGGAGTCACCAGCTCATTTCTCAAAATAAGGATACAACATTATGACATATACTCTTTTATTGTCTCAAGGCCTGTCACCTCTTGTCTTTTTCTTTATTTGACTATACACTTTGTCATCTTGTCATATTCAGATTTACCGTTATCACTTACTTATCATACCTTAATCTTAATATTTCATTTACTCTCTTCTGATTCTCCTTCTAATATTTTGGTCTATCACGTTATTCTAAAACCCTCAACAAAATAATGTTTCACGTTTAGCTCCCCAGGCTCAATCCACCATTTTGGGTTACTCTAACCCAAGCTGGATCCTGATATTCCATATGTTAGCTCCCATAGGGCATAACTGAGATGGGTGTGGCCAATTGCACATACCTCTATTACGTTTGAAAGTAAACTTAGAGTACCTATATTTCTCTGCCTAAATTGTAAAAACTCAAAACCTTCACTAACTGGTACCTTGTAACCTTCACCACCTTGCTTCTTTTACTTGTTGAAAGTTTTATCTACCTTCTTATTCTCTTGTTGATTTTTTAAACCATATGGGTGGATTGATATTCAGGCCTTAGGCCTCCTTATCAAGAAGCTTACACATCTTAGTACACATGTGATCTATTGAAGACCTCACATTTACTCATCATAAGCTTAATGCAAAATCAAGTTCCTTTGACTCAACTTTTTCACAACCACTTTCAATCTCTTACCAACCATCTTCTTTCTGGAAGTAGGTTTCATTATATTACAGCCAAAATAGAATTTAGGAGTTTGAATTCTTACAACTGAGCTTTACCACACGATCTAGAGTAAGAAAAAAGAGTGACAATCCTAAATGCCCAGCAACCTCCTGCTTAAAAGTGTGGTGCACGACACACTCATAACAAGACTCTACTAGACATGGCTTGTAGACTCCCTAGGACAGAACTGCTATGATACAACTTCTGTCACGACCCAAACCGAAGGGCCGCGACGGGTACCCGGTGCCTTACTCAACCGAGTACCAACTTAACATATCTTTCTTATAATACTATCATGAGTAAATGATCTAGTAACCCCGTCATGAGATAACACGAATAAAACATAGGGAAATACTCAACATATGATGACCCAACATGATATACAAACTTATACATGTGACATACAGGCCTATAAGGCCGACATGACCATTTGTAAACTCAAAATATAGGCCGACAAGGCCATATAAGTATCCATAAACTTGACATCTGTCTACAAGACTCTAAGAGTACATAAAATCATAAAGTTTGGGACAGAGCCCCGCCAATACCAATAAATACATATCCAAAGCATACTGACCAAATAGGAAACTTCGGAGCAAGTGGAGTGCCCCAACACCTTTGCTGAGCTGATAGCCTAGTAGGAGGAATGTCAACCTGTCTATCGGGACCTACGTTCATGAAACGCAACATCCCCAGGAAAACAGGACATCAGTACGAATAAAGTACCGAGTATGTAAGGCAGGAAAACATAAATAAGAACTGTAATGTAAAGAGACATAGAAAAAATACAACCTGGAACATCTGAGTGCCTATGGGGGTACTGACATGAAATGCATAATACATATATATACATAAACTTTGAAAAACATACGCCTCTATAGGCATCATCATCATCGTATCGTACCCGGCCTCAAAGAGGACTCGGTAAAAATGTACCGGCAATCATAAGGCTCAGTAGAATCGTACCCAGCCACATGGAGCTCGGTAAACCCAGCTGATCAGTAGTTGCACAATAGGTGTCGTACCCGGCCGTTTATAGCGCGGCTTGGTAGAGTAAAATAGATACATATATACAATACATGTTGGACTCATTAGAATAATATTATGAATCTTTCGGAGTGACGTAAGGTAAGTATCTTCTGTACATGTTATTAGGACTAACATAAGAATAAGAGAAGCAACATCAACATCAATCTCTCCATAAGAAGGGAGACAATATAAGTACTGCTAGCTTCTAAGAGTTGAGTATCTTTGGAAGCTCGTTCATAACATTAGGTACAATCGGAGTCATGCAAAAGAAGGAAAGGGATAGCCTCACATACCTTGTATATTCTTCCAAACCTCAAGATATGCAATTTCATGGCTTCTTAGTCTACAATAAGAGAAATGACACTATCATTATTATTTAGGCGTCGTAACTATTATGTATCGAACACAACCTATTTCACGAGGAAACGAACAACACCTCCCCGGTATATATTACTTCACACAAGTCAAAAAAATTACCAAACAGACCAAACAACATCAATAATAATCATATTTAGCCTCCCAAAATAGTCCACACAACCTAATCACTTCATACATAAGATGACCACCGTAGTAGTGTCAAACGACCTGGAAATGTTACAACGAACGACAAACAAACCACCCTTCCATTGAGTGGTGTTTCTCTAAACCATTTCTATTATCAAATCCATAAAAATAATAGCAAAAGATACAATCCAATAGCAACACGAAACAGCCCACAAAAAATAGTCCACTACAAGTCAAATAACTCGAACTCATGGCTTCCGATCACCATCCCATGAGTTCTAACTAGTAGGTAACAAATTTATCAATCTTCCTTGATATTTAAACACTTAAACACAGATATTAGATGTTTCTTAACTATGAAGTAACTTCCAAAACTCGAACTACAAAGAAAAAAGAGAGGCAGTATAATCATACTTACGTTGTAGGGATCGTTTCGATGTTACCGCTTCTCGATTTTGTGCCCGGGATGATAACCTTCTTTGAAACCCTAGAAGAGAGCTTAAGTCTCTGTTCATGGGTGTTCTATGGTCGTGTTATACTTAAAAATGAAGGTAAAGCCTTCCTAAGACTTATATATATATCAACTTTGGAAAAGTCGAAGAGGTGCTAGCTTGGCACCCTAATATTGGTCCATCTTCCGACGCTTATATCTTTTTATCTGGATATCGTATGAACAAATGGTTAAGAGTAATGGAAACTAAATTCCAAAACCTTAAAGTTGGTATATAATATATTCCAAATAGACCTCATATAACACACTTAGGAGTCGTTTGGTTGGAATATGAGTTATACCGGTATAAGTTATACCGGTATAAGTTATAATGGGATAAGTTATGCCGGGATTAATTGTGCTGGGATTGTTGTTTATTCATTGTTTGGTATGTTGTATTAAGAATGATAATCGAATAATTTATAAGAGGAAGATATAAGTTATACCGGTGCTAATTAACCCACCATCTGTGAGGTATAAGTTATCCCGGTGTGAAAATTAACACCGGGATAACTTATACCTGATTTGCTAACCAAATAGAGTATTAAGGTGGTATTAATTCTTATACCACCCTTATACCTCATACCAAACGACCCCTTAATGTACTACTCAAAGAGCTTTAGTGACACACCTACTTTTCACCTATGCAGTCTGCGCAGTCTTGCAAAACTGCAAATATCTCTCTACTCATATGTCATATCAATCAATGGTTTAATGTGTTAGAAAATAGAATCGTATATATTCAATTTGGTAGGTAGATCATACCCTAATTCCAAGTATATTGGGATAAAATCTCAGCTATACTTGACCTATGGTTCAACACATTTATGAATGTAACTTGTGATGACTTTTTCTAACTTTTGTTCCATCACTCACTTGGCTTTAAATCATAACATACTTTAAATCATAACATACGTCTATCATACAACTAAAATAAATTATAATATGATCTCATTATAATTTTAAACATCCTCTTCTCATCCCAAAAGTACATGTTATAACATTCCTAGCTTGTCGACTTTAGACGAAATATTTTATCTAATTTCAAAGACAATCTCATTTCTGAGCTTACATCAATTGACTTACGACGTACTTTTATATACGAAAATATGGGGTGTAAAATAGGAATTGAGAACTTTTGATATGTATGAACTCATGGGGAGACAAGGAATCTAATGATGTAAAACTTTCTGAGTTTCGAGAAGTGGGTCCGGGGCTTGGGTTTTGCTAATTTTGGGAATTTTTGGTATTTTCCGATTGTTTTCACTTGGGATTTTTCCCCTTAGCATATTATAACGTATTCGTTCTGATTTTGGATAGATTCAACGCGCATGGAGGCCGATTTTAGGGGAAAAGGCATCGCGATCTAGAGACTTAGCCGGTTCAAGGTAAGTAATGATTGTAAATACTGTCCTAAGGGTTTGAAACCCCAGATTATACATCATTGTGTTACTTTAAGGTGACTTACACGCTAGATGATGAGCGTGTGGTAGAGCACCACTGGTGATTGTGACTTAGCCATCCCGAACGATTATTTAATGTGTATTGGATAGTTAATTGTTTGATTTTATATTTTGGGTTGTATGCCATGTTTCGGGCCTTGTGTCGACTTGTTGAGACCCTTAGGGACATTTTTGCTATCTTTCCTCGCTCTATTTGTTTGAAAGCATATCCTCAGTCAAGTTTTACCAGGTTATCACTCAA
>MU770237.1:49367-62648 GCA_026770625.1 Nicotiana glauca | reverse complement strand
CGCGCGAGCAAGTTCGTATGATATTTTTGAGTCAGTGTGCATATTTGGTTTGGAGCCCCGAGGGCTCGGGAGTGACTTCGGTGGTGGTTCGGGATGTTTTTGCACATAGAAACATAGCAGATTTTCTGCAACTGTTGCCCAGCGATTTTGTTCTACGCGATCACGTCCTCAGCCATGCGATCGCACTGCTTTGGCTTTCCCTCCTTCGCGTTCGTAGATCCTACCCTGCGATCGGGTAGCCCAGTAACTCTTTTCTATGCGATCACATACCCTTTCATGCGATCGCGTAAGACAATGTTTCGACCCCAGTAACTTTACTCTATGCGATCACATCAAGTCTCACGCGATCGCGTAGCTCCCAGATTTCCTTCACCGCGATCGCATCTCCATTCCCGCGATCGCGAAGAGTATTTTTCTGCCAGTTATATTTTAAAAACCATAGAAACAGTAGCTACAGGTTTTATCACAAAAATACACGAACGCTCTTCTCTCCCAAGCCCTAAGAAGCCATTAAAGCCCCCAAGCTTCAAGACCACTTGAGTAAGTAATTTCCCGCTTATTTCCTTTACTTTTCCTTCATTAATTAGCATGTTTCTAAGTCTAAATCATGAAATCAAGGTAGAAATTATGGGTTTTGAGCAAAGTTAGGGTTTTGAGAATTTTGGGTAATTCAACCCCAATTTGGGGTCGAATCTTAAAACAAATTATATCTTTGGATTCGTGGGGATATGGTTGAATTTATTTTGGTTCGAACCTCAGGTTTTGACCAAGCGAGCCCGGGGTCTGTTTTGCAAATTTTGGGCAGAATGTTAGAAAGATTATATTTAGGTATTTGGGTTGGATTGTTGAGTATTATTGATCATATTAAATCAATTGTGTATAGATACGCTCGAATTGGAGCCAAATTCGAAAGGAAAGTCATTGCTTAAGGATTGAATTGGTCGTAAACCTTCGAGGTAAGTGTTTGGTCTAACCCTAGCTTAAAGGAATAAGAGTTGAGTCTTGTTGCAAATTGCTATGTGATCAAGTACGATGTATAGGCATGGTGACGAGTATCTATACATTGGTGTCTAGCATGACCGTGAGTCCTTATAATGTGATTATCATGAGCTGGCTGTGAATTCCATGTTTATTGAAGGATGTCTATGTACTGTGAATAACGTGTGAACAGTAAATGATCATTAGATTCTTTGGAGCGTTGGCTCAGAATGGTAAAGTGAATTATAAGATAAGTAAAGTGAGGAAAAAGGAAACGCTGTTGATTATTCTCTTGCCGGGACGTAAGTATTTAATGTATTCTCCCTTGCCGGGATGATTGAACTGTTAATTGTACTCCCTTGTCGGGATGTTTGCTATGTATTTGTCTGCAGTGTGTCCCTTCATTGTGACTGTTGCTTGGGGAATCAGACTGTTAAATAATATTGAGGAGCGGGTTGCACGCCGCAACAATGACAAATGATACTGAGGAACGGGTTGTGCGCCGCAACAATGATAAATGATAAATAATGTGGGTCGGGTTACACGCCGCAACAATGGTAATTATGGAGCGGGTTGCACGCCGCAACAGTAGCATTATGGAGCGGGTTGCACGCCGCAACAGTTGTTGACATCTATGGTTATGTCTGAATATTTATTTCTTGTTTCATTGTGGAATCAAGCTATTTTTGGTTGTTACTCTAGATTACTATTTAATTGTATTTCCCCGCAGCATGTTCCCCCTCCCTTGATGTTGATTTCTTGGTATTCGATATTCCACTGTATATTTTATAACTGCACAGGTTTATGTGGTGTCCAGTCTAGCCTCGTCACTACTTCGCCGGGGTTAGGCTAGGCACTTACCAGCACATGGGGTCGGTTGTGCTGATACTACACTTCTGTGCATTTTTGCACAGGTCCAGGTTTTGAGCAGCAGTAGCAGCAGTAGTTCGGGAGCAGGATTTTATTCTCACGAGACTGAGGTATCTTGCAGGCGTCCGCAGGCCCGGCGTCTCTTCTTATGCTTTACATTTATACCATGGTCTCATTGTTTCGAGACAGACAACTATTATATTTCTTTCAGACCTTTATATGTAGTTTATTCTTAGTGGTTCGTGAGTATGTGACACCAAATCTTGGGTAGAGGATTTATGTTGAATATTTCGTATTTATTTCAGACTTATAAAAATTAGACTTCCGCAGTTATTGTTATTATTATTGTTTATGCTATTAAATTGACAACAGGATAGGTTTTACTAATGAAAAACGGTGAGTAAATTGGCTTGCCTAGCTACCACGAGTAGGCGCCATCACGATCCCGATGGTGGGAAATCCGAGTCGTGACAAAATTTCTCTTGGGTCAAACCCTGATAAGTCACACACCCTCGAGTGGTATAAGTAGCCACTTCATAGATCCTCCTTCTAACATGCTTCTGGCTTTGACCTAAAAAATGGATCTGTCGCTCATGATTATTGGCTATGTCCGATATATCCGCCTCGCATTGTAACGCTAGATTTATATGGTTTCGGACCTTTGCTAGCTCATTCTCTACCTGGTTCTTACCTGATTCTGTAGCCCTTGCCCGAGCCCTTAGATCATGGATGATAAGGCTGTAATGCATTTCTTCATGCTTTGGAATGGCTGCATGCTGCTGAGCAGAAGCCCTTATTCTCTCTTGCTGAAGTTGTGCTTGAAGCGTTTGAACTTCATGTATTAATCTTATTTTCTTCTCTTTAAACTCAACGCACTGCAAATCCCTATTCATATTGGCGATACTTATATCCCTACGTAGAGCCCGGATGATGGATTCATAGTCTCTTGTTCTGATTTCAGTCTCCCATTCTGTCGTGCTCTTCAGAACTGTCTCCTTCCTTGATCCAAAATCATCTTGGTCATTGAACCAATCGAAATATTCAGGGTCTAACTCTCCTCGATCCTGATCTTCCACAATAGTGTCAAATTCAAGAACCTTAATTTCATTCCAAACTTGCTGAGCATATGCCTCACGAACATGATCTTCTGATGTTACCTCCCACATGAATTTTTGCATGGGCTCCACTATGGGCACTACCTGTTTTTGGCCTAACTGGCGTAAGGCTCTCATATGCATATATGGTTGAAAACCCCGGAGACCCATCAAAATCAGAAATGAATGGTGGTAAGACCTGTATATGACTTCTTTTGGTGAGAACCAGTGGTAGTTCCATGTGATTTCCGTAGGGGTCAACTTTTGAAGATGCCCTCTCCATGCTTTGACTCACCCGGGGAAGTTACTATCTTCAGTCAAATCTTCAAACCCATCCCTACGCTCATTGTTGCTCCAATGAACACTAAAATTTACCCGTGCGAGATGAATGAGAAGGTGCTCTAAAAACCATATTTGGAGTATGATGTTACAGCCCTCAAAGAAATCCTTTCCTTTCTGACACTTGGTCAGGGCACGGTAAATATCGGATAATATCATTGGAATGATAGTGACGTCTTTTCCATTCAACAAAGTGGTGACTATGCCAGATAATCGAATATCAAAATTTTTGTCATGCCTCGGAAAAACCATTGTCCCTAGAAATGCCACTAGGAATGCTTTTCGCCCATGGTTTTTCCAAGCTTTGTATCCAATTTCAGTATCAAGCTCTTTTCCATGCTTTGAAAATCCACCTGGACACCCATACCAGTCGTACAAGAAATCCAATCGAACATGCCCTCGCTCCACACTTGCTAGTTTATTTTGGCCGATTATCATGTGCTCAAGGAACTTACTGCCAGTGACATCCCTTGGAACCAATGGTCTCTTCTTCCGAAGCTCATCACCTAAACCTATGTATCTAGATAACTTATCCAAAGTGGGAGTCATGTCGAAACCATTAAAATGGAATACGTTGTTATTAGGATCCCAGAAATGCACCAATGCCTCGATTAATTCCCTCCTTGGGTTGATCTCCATAATATTCACAAAGTGACCTAGATGATCCTTTATATTTTCCTGCTCACAAATGCCCATATTTTTCTACCATTGGCTCAACAACCGAGGCATTTTATGCATAAGCCAAATCTATGGGGCTCGTCATCTTTTGGTCTTTTGTCAAATCTTCCTTTCATTGTATCCATATTGCACCTAAGTGGCAGAAGAAGAGGTTAGGACTGATGCAAGCTTTAGATAATACAAAAATTTCTGATACACTTGAGCCTGACTCATGAAGGTTAGAAATGGCAATGTGGGACTCAAGTAACTGACCATAACCACGTTTTGAAGTGAGAGTTTACTAAAGAGCGGACACCATCGTTGGAGGAAGATACAGTTTTGAAGACCAGTCCATTGTGACCCAAATGGTAAGACTTGATCAATTTGTTCAATTTAGACGCGACACCAAATCATAAAAGGTTTGTCTAGGTATCTTGCATAGAGTAAAGAGTGTGCAGTTTACGAAAATCAAGATACATATTGTCCTCTAATATTTCTAAACATGGACTTAAAAAATGGTCGGATCAAGAACAGAATGATAAAAGGGCAAAATTGGTATAATTACGAAGATAACATTTTTGATTTTTTTGAGAAAAGCTTTTAAATTCGCCTCGGCAGAAATGGCTAGGCACAAAGAAAAAATGATAAAAGTAGGCAAAAATAGTCAACGTGGCTATTGTTACGTAAAACGATCCTTTGATACTCCCAGGAGAGGTTCGGAAACTGTTTTCGCAAATATGACCAGATTAAACTAGATAGAATGGCCATTCTTAAGAAACACAACCTTTCAGTACTTCCGTGGAAGATTTTAAGGCTGTCTCGACGAAATGGCGTGACAAAACTAGATAAGATAGCTATTTTTTTTTATGAAAATAGCCTTTTAGTACTCCTGTAGATAGTTTAAAGCTTTCTCATCAACAATGGTCGGGCATAAGGGCAAAATGATAAAAGGTGATGAAGAGTAAAAGATGGTTATTTTTTTGCAAATGGCTCTTCAGTACATCCAAGAAAAGTACTAAGGCTGTCCTGGAAAAAACATCCGGACACATGGATAAGAGGGTAAAAATAAATAAAAATTTATTTTCTACAAAAACACTCATTTGGTACTTAAAAAAAACTATAAGGTTGGCTTTGCGAAAATAGCCGAAAATGAGGGACACACGGCAAAAAAAAATGACTATTATTTTTATATTTATTTTCCTACGAAAATAGCCCTTCGACACTTCCAAGGAAAGTTTAAAGGTTGTCCAGTCAAAAATGGTAATAAATAAAGACAAAATGGTAAAAGGTGTTAAAAACGAGTAAAGTAATCATTTTGTACGGAAATAGCCATTCGGCACTTTCAATGACAATTTTGAGTTTGTAGTAAAAAAATGATTGGATGCAAAGACAAAAATACAAAAGACAAAAAGCAGCAAAACTATCTATTTATTTATTTATTTTTTAAAAAAATGAAAAATATTATTACAGACACGCTAATTTCGAAAACTCTTGCAAAAATGGGAGCCGAACCTGATGAAGGTTGCCTAGTACCCCAATGGAATTGTGAGAATCGTATCTTCGTAATTCGATAAAATTGGGTATTTTTCTCTTTTGATTTTTATGACAATTAATCTTTACACCTCACGCTGGACTACTAAAAAAAATCTTAGTAAAAAAAAGGATTATTTGTACTAAACCAGGAGAATCTTTTTTTTCTTTTTATAATTTCGCTTAACTAATTTCCTAAAGCCGGTCGACAATGCGAGCAAGCCTTCCAAATGATGTAGCAAGTAGCACATTAGTGAACATGATGGTCTCAAAGAGGATACCTATTTTATACGGACCCGGCCTCTGTGCCGAGCTTCGCTAAGTCAAATGCGTGTGATGCAAATAAAGCGAACCTACTAGGGATATCCGGTATGAGGTTTGTTCTTCTAGGTTTAAATCCTGGTGGAGAAGGTATCTAGACTGGCTTACTCGAGCGGACAACTTGAGCCGAGGAGGGTCAGCGTACCGGTAGCATTGCTTTCCGGCTTAGCTAGTAGTGCTCTCCGCCTAAAGCATGTGTGACTAAAATCCTTCATCGGGTGACAAGCACCTCGGCTATCTCAAAGAAAGTGGGCCATATCAAGCAAAAGCCCAATTCTTAATTTCAAGAAGACTCAGAGGGGTGCGTGTGAAGACAATTTATATGTACAGTTCAATAATATCAAAGCGGTAAAAAGCAAACAAGTAGCACATTATGCCCAAATAAATTACAGTATATAAAAAATCAATAAATCCAAATAATAGTCAACATGTACAAGCTCGAATTCTAGTAATCCCCAGAGTCGCCAGAGCTATCACTCCCCTTTTCTATCCCCGAAAAAAAATATAAATGCTAAGGACTGTGGGTTAAAGGGTTTTTTCCAATCAAAGTGACAATTTTGAAATATGGATTATTTTATCGTTCAGAGTCGCCACTTGAAATTGATTTTCGGTGTGCCAATTCACCTTTTATTTAAATCCCTAGTCAAAGTAAAGTTGACTCTTTTTTTATCGGTCCACAAAAATAAAATTCGTGTAAGGAATTCTGTTGATCGGGGAGAAGGTGCAAGGCATTTTTCGAGTCCCGTGGCTCTAGCACGGTCGCTTTATTGACTTAAAATTTGGCTTAAATTAATTTTGGACAAATTGTAATTTATACGATTTTCATGTTTTACCTATATGCTTTTATTGCTCGGATTTATTAAAAGATGCGTTAAGTGAAAAATTAAATTATTGTAATCACACTGTGCAAGCGAATGTATGATCGAGACGAAATTTATTAATTCATCATAACAGCGCTACACAATCGAATCTGCAGTCATGACAAGGGACTATTAGTACATTATTAATTTTTGGATGAATTAATATATTTGAAGAAATTAATTTTTGAAAATTATTAAAAGTCAACTTTCGCGCTACGCTAGTGAATCTGTGATTTAAGTAAAGGATTAACTAAAACTAGTGGGTATGACATAAGGTTGTTGAATTAATTTATTGAATGTTAAACATCAAGCTATGCAAGTGATTCCGTGAAGTTAAAGCACGCCTACAAATTGCCTAATGTTTAAATTAATTAAGAAATAATTGTTATCCAAAAAAATTATTTGAGTACAAAGGTGAAAAAACTACTTATGGAATTTATTCGACTAATCTAGTGTCAAAATAAATAAATAAATGGTAAGCTTATGTACTCAGTCATTATGAAGCGGGCCTAAAAAGATTAATTCATTTGGCTAATTAAATATTTAAAAGAGACTTTAGCTCATAACACCTGATCTAAGTTTCCGCAACCACTACACAAAATACTACTACTATTAGTCACAGGGTAATGAATATATTAAATTCAAATAAAAGTCCAGGGATGTTACGTCAAGAATTCTATATTTGTAAGAATTGATGGAGGCCAAAAGCAAACATGTAAAACTAAATTTTGTCTTTCATGGATAAACAAATCAGGTAGAGAAACTAAGGAATTAATACAAAAAAGAACTTATACATTGTAAGGCAGATCAAAGATAGCACTGATTCGAAAGTTCTATTTTAATAAATATTCAACGCTTTTTTTTTTTAATAACATGTAGTGGTAATGAAGCATGTGGGCCTTTCCAGGTACCAATTCTTTTAAGTTAAGTCACTTGATCTATACTTAAGAACCTCATAATAAAAAGTAAGAATGATAGCAACCTTGAGCCAAGTTCACAACAATAACTAGTGTAATAATTAGGTTCATCAGAAGAAATTCCCGGATAGCCGACACATTTTAGTCCAAATCTAAACTAAGATAAAAGAAACTAGTCTACTTCATTGCCTATTTATAACAACTAAACATAATAATTTCAGCACTCATGCATTTACTTTTAACAAGCATGAAGCAGAATAAGAACCAAAGAAATTGAAAGGAACGCAGTTACGCAATTCTTCTTCACTTTCAATCGGATAGAACAAAATTACAAGGTTGAGAGTTACTTACATTTCAGAATTTAAGATGCAGCAGCAAGGTATAGAAAAACAGCAACTAAACCCGGCCAAGAGCAACAAGAAGCAGCAGCAAATGAACCACAAAAAACAGCAACAAATGAACTAGTAAAACCAAAAAGATTCAACTCCGTAAAACTTGCAGAACCAAAACCAGAATCTAAAGAAGAAGACTAAAACTTTTCTTTCTTTTGTGTTCTTTCATTTTTCTGGAATATTTTCCAAAAGAATGAAGATTGCAAAGGATTTTTAAATTACTCCAACTACTCCTTTTTGTTGTTCTCTTTTTAATCTGTATAAAAGATGTTCTTTCTGAATGTTAAAGTGCTAAAAAATCTGCCCCTTAATTAAGAGAAAGACCTCTCTTTTATAGGAGAGTGTGGCCATCAATTATCATTGCAAACCTATCCAAAGGATAGATTTTCTACCAAAAATCTGTCCCAACAATTCAATGGACAGATTTTTGGTGAAAAATCTGTCTAAAGGACAGTTTCTTTACCAACTGTGTATAGTGTTTAGAATAGTGTGCTCAAAATAGCTATTAAAATAGTAAAAGCAACCAAACTTGGGCCTTATACTCAAGTGCCCTCTGACTTTATCAACAAATAGCTGAATTCAAAACTCAAACCTTCAAACTAACCAAACTATGAATTGAAACAGCAGAAACAAGACTTAAAAGATAACCGAACTAAGTATTCAAACTAAATAGATTGAAATCAATTTGATTCGTACAAACTAACATGAAGCGACTAAGATAACAAACAAGTACAAAATAGAAGTTAAACGAGCATTACTAAATTATCACACATGACTAATAACAACTTAACAAACGACTAACTAAATAAATGATTCAAAGAATCTTTTGGTGTTTTCATGAAAATATAATTAAACACTTATTAACCGTCGACCGGCTAGGTCGAAAAACTAAAAATTCAAACTCAACAAGTTTACACAAAATAGTCGGCCGGCTAGGTCGAAGAACCAAAAATTAGAACCAATAGACAAAAAGGAACTACTCGACCGGCTAGGTCGAAGAACTGAAATTCGCATTTATAAAGTAATATGTAATCCAAAACTAATACTCAATTGCACATAAATAACAACTATGTTAATTGAAATTAATACTAATTGCAAAAGTGAAATATCAGAGAAGATAAAAAGGAATTAAGGTTTTTACCAATCGAGGACATTTGACACTGTTCGAGCCACGAGAAGATGCCGGGGCTGCCAATTGGTGGCTGTCCGACCCTGAGGCGCATGTTTCTTTTTGGCAGACACTAAACCTATAGATTCTGGCATCTTGCCAAAAGGAAACAAATGCCTTTGGGTCGAAAGAAGAAATAAAAAACAAAAGAAAAGGAGAAGAAGCGGCGGCGGGGTAGTGGGGGTCGCCGGAATTCGAGTCGCCAGAATTTCGGGTTAAAACCAATACCAAATGGCAGCCCTCGCTGAGCTCTATCTATAATGTAAAAATTAGGTGGAAAGGGTGGCTCAATCTCCACGAATTTATCAAAAAGTGGCAGCTAGGGTTTTAATTTAGGCTAGATTCGTGGAATCTGGTTGGGATTCGGAGGATATGAGGCTTGGATTCATGGAGAGGAGGTTGAGAGGAAGAAATGGTAAAATTTTGGGGTGGTTTGGAGGTTTCCTGCTGCCAGTGGCGAATTTCAGCGGGCGGCGGCGGGCGGAGCAGAGGCGGCGGTGGCAGAGGAGTGGGAGAGAAGAGAGGGGCTCTAGGGTTTGTAAAATGGAAAAAATCTGATCTTAAAAGGCAATTTATATGCCAAGTGAAATTAAATCTGGACCATTGGATCAAGGATAAGGAAGGGCTCAGATTTCATCTTGATTTGATTAAACAAAGTGACGTAGTTTCGCCCTGAAACTACGTCATTTTAATCTTCTCCTGGTAGCCACTCAATTAAACATGCTATTACACTCTTAGCCACTTGATCATTTTAATTTTAGCCTATTTTCCCTTAATTCTACTTATTAAACTAATTTTACACAAACAAATAAATGAAATAACTTATTCTAAAAATTAATTAACTAGATTGGTTCACCAATTGAAAAGTTAATTAATTCATAAAATGCATAAATGAAGAAAGAACTATTTTTATAGTATTTTGTGATAGGAAATATGCAATTAAAGACACAAAAATTGAGAAAAATAATTTAAATAATAAAACACTAATATTTTTAGGAGGTGTTAAAATAGTACAAAAATTAGGTGTTCATAGTGACCTTGCACATGCAAATCTCAATCCTACACACCACACCACACCTATTATGCCATCATATGAAAAGTATGAGAATCTCATAATCAACTCTGAATCACAAGAAAACTATATACTCAATTAGCTAGGAACCTTTTGTTTGATCTCATTCAGGAGAAAATCACAATACGCAATATGTTCCACACACTAGAAGGAAATATACACCTTGAACCATGGTAGAGACCATTAAGTACTCTTTGGAATCCATTTGTTCATAACCAAACTATTAGAACCTAATCCCTCTAACTCAACCAAGCCACGCAGGTAACCAAAACCCAAGAGCATCACCGTGAAACACTTGTAGAGACTCACCACATAATAAGTACCCAATGAACTGAGCATATATATTACTATGCTAATCCATCCTACTATCAAATTGTGCTACCTATCCGAGTTTCTTTCAAATTGCCTTCAAGTAGATACTTTTCCTCGCCCATAATACCACAGTTCTCAGCCAAAACCCACCACATGAGACCCTAGCATAAAGCCACATCGCCCAAAGGCCCATATACTGCTGCATCCCTTCTTAAGCACCACAAAAGTACCACAACCGAGATACCCATTCCGAAGAGACCTTCCGTGAGTCTAAAGCCATTTCCTTCACTCTCCTAAATGCTGAAATGTAGAATCCATATTTATATAGAAATGCCACAAGTCTCTACACCATCCAACTTAAATCTCAGATTCTAGCCATATATAAATCTGCAGAATTCTCAATTGTTCAATTAGAACATTTTTGAGATTCGCCCACTCCGCTTAAATCTGAATTGCACCGCCCAAACGGGCCAAACGACTTGTGCCCCATTAGCATGACAACACCCAAGGAAGTAATTCATATTTCTAAGCAACCGAGAAAATTCATACTCCATGCGCACTACATCTTTTTTCACAGATAACAACTCAATCATCCCATGATTCCCATATACCCATAAAGTGTAACATAACCCGTATCCAAAAATTCCTTGCTTAATTCATCATCAAAACCAACATCTGCAAGCCATAATCGATCCACAAGTATGCCTCAGA
The DNA here is from genome assembly GCA_026770625.1 of Nicotiana glauca. NCBI lineage: Eukaryota > Viridiplantae > Streptophyta > Magnoliopsida > Solanales > Solanaceae > Nicotiana > Nicotiana glauca. The sequence continues at coordinate 51,427 of MU770237.1, read as the reverse complement.
ATAAAACTGATACAACTACATAACCATGCAATCAAATTATCGATAGTTGGCTCCCCCACTTAGATCAAAGCCATATATCAAAACACACAATAATTCACAATGCCCATACTCTATTACTGTCATAATCCCGCACTGAAATTTAACTAAATTCTTCATAAACTCATGTAACACAAACCATATGATGCCTCAAATCGTCTGCTAAACTTGCATTCATCCTCGTGATGGTCAGGTCAACTATTACAACCGATCCAAACTCAAATCGCACAAATCTAACCCACTTGCTGTAAAGAAAGCCTACACACAATATCATAAAAATCACACATCTATAGATTACCTCACAGGTTATAACCCACCTGCTTAGCCTCAAAATGACATCTTTTTATACCCTTTCACAGCACAACTACTATGCAATCACTTAATCTTCCTAAGACTTACCAACATGGCATGAGAACCTAATTAGTTCCACAGTTAAACAACATGAAAGATCCTCCAATATACTCATAACTCGAGACTATATGTAATATTAAGACAGAAATCAAGCACCCAATATCCCTTCTTATATCACAAGCAAAGACTTCTCACCGCATTCGATCTATCTGAGCACATCCCACAACCACATCATACTCATCATATAGCCATCCAACCACTCATCGAGTAATAAATTCCACTCTTAAGGATGCTACCAGACATATAATTCCAAGAGTACGTGGTCACCTAACCAAAATTCCCATGCTAAAGCTACCATAAAAACTGGGCCTACTCTCCTCCATGCTGGCTCATTATTAGCACACAAAACTCACATCTTGTAGCTCATCCATAGAATCACAAGCCGTCGGTGCACCATTGATACCGAGTGCTCACATGCGAATACGAATGCGTGGAAGAAATTCAAAGAGTTACACTTCAAGCTGAATCAATATCGGACGATAAAGAAAGAAAAATGGGAAGTTTATCCTTAATGCCCTGTAGCCTCTCAAAGATAGGTAGGACGTTATCATACCGATCCGCAAGACTCTACTACACACTTGATCATGACTTGTGGAACCTATGAACCTAGGGCTCTGATACCATCTTGTCACGACCCAAATCCAACTAGTCGTGATGGAACCTAACCAACCCGCTTGGTAAAACAATTAACAACTATATTTAATAAGACTTATTAAGAGAAGAAATGATAATACAACTGTTTAATACAAGAATTTTCCCAAGGACGGGTAGTACAAATCATGAGCTTCTAAGATTAGAATTTACAACACTAGTGTGAAATAAAAATACATCATCTATTCGAATAATACATAAATAAATTAATAATTCTAAAGCTACTAAGAATAAGAGGCAACTGTGAGAGGAACACATGTACGACTTCTGATCCAGCTCCCGCTGCATGTAGCAACATCAGCATCCAACATCTGCACGCAAGGTGCAGAAGTGTAGTATGAGTACAACCAACCCCATGTACTCAATAAGTAACAAACCTAACCTTAAATTGAAAGTAGTGACGAGGTGGAATAAAGGTCGGGTCTGACACTAATAGCCAACAACAATTCATAATAAGATAGTGCAAGTAATAAAAGAAGTATCCCAGAAATAGAATGCTCAGCTCGTTCACAGTTCTAAAAAAAATAGGCATGCTTTTCAAGCATCTCTGTGAAAACCCAAATCTTTTACCGAAATTGCAAATAAAATATGAGTAAGCTTGAAAACTATGATTTTCACAAAAATCCTTTCAACAATAAATAGGATTTTTCATTTTCAGATAGCATGAGCAAAGTAGATCTCGATGCCTACATGTCAAGATACAGGCAAAATCATGAATGTCACAAAAACCGGGTAGTAGAAGAAAATGCATCTCTAAGCATGTATCTCAAGTACGCATGTCAAATGCTATGTATCTCAGTGATGAAGCCATGTACTCACACTCTTAGAGTAGCCAATCTCACTATCTCGCATTCTCTCTCACCATGCTCAATACTTAGCACACTTAGTCACTTAGAACTATACAATACCTACTGTGGCCCCGATCCACAATAGCCATAAGGTCTGTTACGGCATGCAACCCG
>MU770237.1:24298-48581 GCA_026770625.1 Nicotiana glauca | reverse complement strand
CACACATATATATATATATATATATATATATATATATATATATATATATATATAAGAGGCTCATTGCGACATGCAACCCAACCACATATAAAGCCATAAGGCTCATTGCGGCGTGCTACCCAATCCACATATATATCTATAATAAAATGTGCTCACTGGGGGTGTGTGCAGACTCCAGAGGGGCTCCTTCAACCCAAGAGCTATCATAAGTAAGTAAACCTGCTATGACGTGCAGCCCAATCCCATAAATATCACTCATAATTAGGCCCTCGGCCTCACTTAGTCATCAATATCTTCAGTCTCTCTCTCACATGCTCATAATGTCATGAAACTAGCCCAAAAATGATAATATGATGTATCAATAAATAACAATAGAGACTGAGATATGATACATAATGACTGAAAATCATTGAGTACGAAATTTCAATGAAATAAATAAGTCAAAAACAAGAAACAATCACTATGGGTCCCAACAATACCGGCATATAGCCTAAACATGATCTCTAGCATGATTGACAGCTCAATTACTTTAGTACGTATAGATTTCATATTTAAAAATAAGATTAGGTAACTACACAGTACTGTGGAAGTAAAGGAGTCATAACTTACATGGTGCATGCCCACACGCCATTCACCTAGCATGTGCATCACCTCAACACCAAACAAATAACATGTAATTAGGAGTTTCATACCCTTAACACTAAGTTTAGAAGTGTTACTTACCTCGAACAAGCAAATTCCAATACCGAGCAAGCCAAGCGATGCTCCAAAATGCCATCACGTGTGTACCGACCTCCAAACAACTCAAAACTAGCCAAAAGCAACTCAAGTACATTAAATAATGCCAAAGAAAACAAACCCAATCGATAAAGGCCGAATCTTTAATCAAAAGTCCAAAATCGGCCAAAAAGTCAAAACCCAGGCTCATGCCTCGGAACCCGACAAAACTCGCAAAATCCGATAACCCATTCAGTTATGAGTACAACCATACTAGTTTTGCTCAAATCCGACTCCGAATCGACGTCCAAAACTGAAAAATTTGCTTGAAGAAGTTTTACACAGAAACCCCTAATTTCTCTTTTGAAATCATCAACCAAATGCAAGAAACAAATATAGATTCATGATATAAAATAAAAAATGAGTAAAGAACTCTTACCCCAATATTTTCCTTTAAAATCTCCCAAAAATCGCCTATCCTCGGGCTCCAAATCGTTAAAAAATGGTTTAGAACTTAAATTTGCTACCCAGTCATTTGTCGTATGCGATCGCGGCCAAACTACAGTGATAGCGACGCACGAAATTTTTCCAGCATTTTTTTACTCTATGCGATCGCGGCCTCTCTCCGCGATCGCGAAGAAAAAATTCCCTAATAGACTTGTCCTACTCTTTCAGGCAGCCTCTAGTATAATGGTCATAACCTTTTGTACAAAATTCCAAATAATAAATGGTTCAACTTTCTGAAACCTAGACACCAAGAGCTACAATTTCTATTTTGGATCATCTCCAAATTCCTTATAGATTGCGAGATATATGCTTTTAAAGTCGGGTCAGTGCAACAAAAATTTCCTCTACGCGATCGTGAATGCCCTTCCGCGATCGTGATTCACTGGCCAATTATTCCCATTTTACTCATTGCGATCTCGGCCAATTCCATGCGATCGCTTAGCACACAGCTGTAGCCAAAAACCAGCAACTAAAAATAGCATAGAAATGATCCGAAACTACCCCAAAACTCACACGAGCTACTCGGGACCCCGTCCAAACATACGAAAAAGTCTCAAAACATATCACAGACCTACTCGAGGCCTCAAATCACACATAACTACAACTAAACGACGAATCGCACCCTAAATCAAACTTGATGAACTTTGAACTCTTCACCTTTCACAACTCGTGCTAAAACATAGCAAACCGACCCGGAATGAACCCAAATATTGCACACAAGTCCCAAATATCATACAAAGCTATTTCAATTCTCGAAACCACAATCTGAATCCGATATCAAAAAGTCCACTCCCGGTCAAACTTTTCAAAAATCCAACTTTCATCATTTCAAGCCAAATTCAACTACAGACCTCAAATCACAATCCTGAGACACTCTTAAGTCCAAAATCACCCAATGGAGCTAACGGAACCATCAAAACTCCAATATGAGGTCAAATACTGAAAAGTCAAAATTGGTCAACTCTTCCATTTTAAAGCTTCCTAGTGAGAATCATTCTTCCAAATCAATTCCGAATGACCTAAAAACCATAACCGATGATTCATATAAGTTATAATGCATCATACAGAACTACTCGTGCCCTAAAACTACCAAGCGGAGTGTAAATGCTCAAAACGACCGATCGAGTCGTTACAATATTTAATACCATAGTTTATGGTACCTCTCAAATATTTTATTACTCTTACTATTGCATTCCAATGACCGTGACTATAGTTATGAGTATATTTACTCAATCTACATACAATATATGCAATATCACGTCTAGTCAAATTCATCAAATGCATAAGGCTACCAATAATTTGAGCATATTTATTTTGATCTCCAACATCTCTCTTATTCTTTATCGATTGACTACTAGCATCATAAGGAGTGCTTACATGTACCACATCAAAAAAGTCAAAATTTTTAAGAATTCTTTCAACATAATGTTCTCGAGTGAACATCAAGCTATTGCCATCTCTTATAATTTCATGCCTAAAATAACACTAGCTTCTCCCATGTCTTTCATCTCAAAATTAGAAGACAGAAAATATTTGGTTTTATGTACCAAATCAATGCTAGACTAAAAATAAGCATGTCATCCATATAAAGGAAAATAATAACACAAATGCCTTCTAGACATTTTGTGTAAACACATTTATCTACTTCAATTGATGAAAAACCATCATTAATCAATACTTGATCAAATTTTTCATGCCACTATTTAGGTGCTTGCTTTAGACCATACAAAAATTTTAGCAATTTACATACTTTGTTTTCTTGGCCAGATGCTATACAATACTCAGGTTGATCCATGTAAATTTCCTCTTCTAAATCACCATTTAAAAATGCGGTTTTAGCATCCATTTGGTGGATAAAAAGTTTATAAATAGAAGCCAAGGCATGTAAAATACGAATTGAGGAAATTCTAGTTACAAGAGCATAAATATCAAAATAATCAATATTTTTCTTTTGAGTAAAACCTTTTGTAATAAGTCTAGCTTTGTATTTAGCAATAGAACCATCCGAATTGAGTTTCTTCTTAAAAATTCATTTACAACCAATGGGTTTAGCTCCAGAAAATAAATCAATTAAAATCCAAGTATTTTTTTTATAAAATTAAATTTATTTCTACATCAATGACTTCTTTCCGAAATGAGGCATCAGATGAGAAAATAGCTTCAACCATCCGAGGGAAGGCCTTGGATTGGTTGGAGAGGTTGCTTAATCATTCTATCCATACATGGGATGAATTGGCTGAGAAATTCATTGCCAAGTTCTTTTCTCCCAGACATATGGCAACTCTTAGGGAAGAGATTCTAGCTTTCAAACAAAAACCCAATGAGCCTTTGCATGAGATATGGGAAAGGTACCGTACTACGGTGAAAGAGTGCACGAACAATGACATGATGGAGGATATGATTCAATAAATTTTTTATAGGGGGATCAACACTACCAATCAATGCGTGGTCAACAAACTTGCCGGTGGAAATTTCATGACAACGCCGTATGTGAAAGCTTGTGAGATTTTTGATGAAATGGTAGATACTTCATCAGCATGGCAAAGTAGAGCAAAAGTTCCTTAAGGCAATCCAAATGTGATTCACTTGCATAAAGAATTAAATGATCATGGGCAAGCAATTGTCGAGGTGACCACCACAATGAATCAACTAGCAAAATCTCAACTTCAACAATTGAAAGGACCCAAGAAAGTAAATGCAATGGAAGGAGTTAGTATCATGGTGAACAAGAGAAGGCAAAAGGGTCCTCAATTGCAAATTCGGGTTGAAAATTATGAGCAGATAATAGTGGATTTGATCAAGATGGACAATACAATGAACAAGAGGAGGAAGTACAATATGTGAACAACTTTCAAGGGAAAATAAACAATAATCAAGGCCCAAATCAACAACAATGGAGACCATAAGGAAATAAAGAAAATTGGAATTCAAGCAATCAAGGTAATTGGAACAATCAAAACAACCAAGGGAATTGGAACAATCAAAGCAATCAAGGAAATTGGAACAGTAAAATAACCAAGGCAATTAGAGTGGCAATAATCAAGGCTAACGGGGAGGTAACAAACAAGGAGGGCGGAACAACAACATCAACCGGAGGTCAAGTTTTCAAAGGCCCCCGATGTTCAACAACCAAGCAACCCAACTTTGTATCCTTCCCAAGGTCCGAGTTCTTCTAACAATGAAATGGGCCTAATAGATAACATGTTCAAACAAATGATGGACAAGAATGCCGACACTGATGCTTAACTAGCCCCTCACAATACTTCAATCTACAATTTGGAAGTTCAATTGGGCCAAATCTCGCAAGCTTTGAACACTCGTCCTAAGGAGGCACTACCAAGTGATATGGTTGTGAACTCAAAGGGTGGGAATAACATGGCACATGCCATGACTGTGACTACAAGGAGTGGAAAAGGTGGGGAAGCAACCACCTCAAGTCAAAAGAAAATTGTGGATGATGGACAATTGGTACAATAAGATGAGATGCCAATCAATGAATTGCAAGAAAATGATGAAGTGAGAATCGATATTAAAGACAATGTGGAGGAGATTCAAGAAGAAGTGAACCCGTCTCAGGAGCACATAGTTGACATACCGGAACCGGTAGTTCCAAAGGCTGAGGTACCAAGGTCAAGGCCTCCTCCTCCATATCCTCAATGCCTTGCCAAGCAAAATGGCGTGAATCAATTCAAAAAAGTTTATTGATATGATGAAAAGTTTATCTATTAAGGTGCCATTGGTTGAGGCCTTGGAGCAAATGCCGGGTTATGCAAAGTTCATGAAGGACTTGGTCACAAATAAAAGATCGATGAATTATGAGAGTATAAAGATGACACATCAAATGAGTGAAATTGTGCACTCAATGGCTCCTAAATTGGAAGATCCGGGTGCTTTCACAATCCCATGTACAATTGGAAGTGCTGACTTTGCCAAAGCTTTATATGATTTATGGGCGAGTATCAACTTGATACCCTATTCGGTGTTCAAAACTTTGGGAATTGGGCAAACAAGACCCACATCTATGAGGTTGCAAATGGTGGATTGTACAATGAAGAGACCTTTGGGTATTATTGATGATGTGTTGGTTCGTGTTGGCAAGTTCATCCTTTCGGCAGATTTTGTGATTCTTGATTGTGAAGTGGACTATGAGGTGCCTATTATTTTGGGTATACCTTTCCTTGCTACGAGGAAGGTTCTTGTTGATGTGGAATCCGATGAGCTCACTTTTCGGGCGGGTGATGAAAAGGTGGTCTTGCATGTGTGAAAATCTGTGAGGTAATCGAATTGCAATGAAGTTTGTTCCTTCATGGATTTGGTGACCGATGTGATTATCGATGATGCTAGTGCCACAATGAATATTGAGGATAATTTGGAAGCCGTTTTGCTCAACCTTGATAATGATGAGGAGAAAGAAGGCTATGTGGAATATGTGAATGCATTTCAAAGAATGAGGTCATACACTTATGAACCCCACAAGTTATCCTTGGATATTGAAAAATGGAAGACTCCTTGAATAAATCTCTCAATCGAGGAGCCTCCCACTTTGGAGTTAAAGCCATTGCCTCTCAGGTATGAATTCCTTGGCCCTTGTTCTACCTTACCGGTAATTCTTTCCTCTTGTTTGACTAACATGCAGTTAGAGTCCACATTTGAGGTGCTACAAAGGAGGAAGAGAGCAATTAGAGGGACATTGATGGATATTTGGTTCATAAGCCCTGCATTTTGCATGCATAAGATTATTTTGGAGGAGGGTGGCAAACCCTCCGTTGAACGTCAAATGAGGCTGAATGAAGTAATGCAAAAGGTGGTAAAAAAGGAGATCATATAGTGGTTAGATGCTGGAGTTGTTTATCCCATTTTTGATAGTTCGTGGACTTCTCCGGTGCAATGTGTCCCAAAGAAAGGGGGCATAAATGTGGTTACCAATGAAAAGAACGAGTTGATTCCTATAAGAACAGTGACTGGGTGGAGAGTGTGTATGGACTATCGCAAGCTGAACAAAGTCACAAAGAAAGATCATTTCCCACTTCTCCTCCTTGATCAAATTCTTGATAGGTTGGCCGGCCGTGCTTCCTATTGTTTCCTCGATGGGTATTCCGGCAATAATCAAATTTTATCGCTCCGGAGGACCAAGAGAAAACTACTTTCACATGTCCTTATGGTACTTTCTCATTCTCAAGGATGCCATTTAGGTTATGCAATGCATTGATGACTTTTCAAAGGTGTATGATGGCAATCTTTATAGACATGGTGGAGGATATTCTTGAGGTCTTCATGTATGACTTTTCCATGGTTGGGAATTCTTTTGATGATTGCTTGAATAATTTGGATAAGCTTTTGGCAGGATGTGAAGAAACAAACTTGGTTTTGAATTGGGAGAAATGTCTCTTCATGGTCGAGGAAAGCATTGTCCTTGGCCATAAAATTTCAAAGCATGGTATCGAGGCCGACAAGGCCAAAATTGAGGTGATTTCCAAACTTCCGTCCCCTACATCTGTGAAGGGGGTAAGGAGTTTCTTGGGTCATGCGGGGTTCTATCGCCGTTTCATCAAGGATTTTTACAAAGTGGTGAACCCCTTGGGTAAATTTTTGGAGAAGGATGCCAAATTCTATTTCAATGAGGATTGCATGAAGGCATTTGAATTGCTCAAGTCCAAATTGACAACTACTCCTATTATCACTGTACCGGATTGGATCTTGCCTTTTGAACTCATGTGTGATGCAAGTGATGTGGTAGTTGGAGCAATTTTGGGGCAACAAAATAACAAAATCTTCCATCTGGTCTACTATACTAGTAAGACCATGAATGATGCCCAAGTTAATTACATAATGACCAAAAAGAGCTACTTGCTATTGTCTTTGCAATGGAGAAGTTCCACCCGTACTTGATGGGTACAAAGGTGATTGTCCATACCGATCATGCAATGCTTTGATACTTAATGAGCAAGAAGGATTCAAAGGCAAATTTAATGCGGTGGGTTATTTTATTGCAAGAGTTAGATCTACAGATCCAAGACCGTAAAGGTAGCGAAAATCAAGTGGCGGACCACTTATCTCGATTGGAGGAGGAGGGGAGGCCACATGACGGCCTTGAGATAAATGATTCCTTCCCTGACGAGTAGCTTCTAGCAATTTCAATGACCGATATTCCATGGTTCTCTGATTTAGAAAATTATCTTATGAGTGGCATTGTACCGAATGAGTTCTTTTCGAACCAAAGGAAAAATCTGAAGAAGGATTGGCTCGGCTATTATTGGGATGAACCATATCTTTTCAGATTTGTACCGATGGTGTGGTTCGACGACGTGTTTTTTGAGGCTTTTCACTCATCACCATATGGTGGTCATGATGGTGGAGCTAGAATGGCAACAAAAGTGTTGAGTTGTGGATTATATTGGCCTACTCTCTACAAGGACACTAGTGATCTAGTCAAGCATTTTGATGAATGTTAAAGGGCTGGTGGGATTTCTAAGAAGAATGAGATCCCCTCACCACCATTTTGGAGATTGACATCTTTGATGTGTGGGGCATTGATTTCATGGGACAATTTGTGAGCACTTGTGGGAATACCTAAATTCTAGTCGCGGTTGATTATGTGGCTAAATGGGTTGAGGCTGTTGCTTTGACCAACAATGAAGCGAGGAGTGTGGTGTCATTTTTGAAGAAGAACATGTTTACAAGATTTGGTATTCCAAGGGCTATCATAAGTGATGGGGGTTCGTAGTTTTGCAACAAGGACTTCGATACCTTACTCACAAAGTACAGTGTCACTCACAAAGTCTTGACCCCCTATCATCCTCAAGTAAGCGGACAAGTGGAAGTATCCAACCGGGAGACCAAGAGTATTTTATCAAAGACAGTGAATGCCAACAGGACAAATTGGTCAATAAAGCTTGATAATGCTCTATGGCTTTATAGGACGGCTTACAAAATATTGATTGGGATATCTCCATATCGATTGGTGTTCGAGAAAGCTTGTCACTTTTTGGTGGAACTTGAGCATAAGGCCATGTGGGCATTGAAGAAGTTGAACCTTGCGTGGGGTGTCGCCCCAAACTTAAGTGTGGTACAATTGAATGAGCTAGATAAATTCCGGTACCATTCCTACACGAGCTCGTCTCTATACAAGGAGAGGATGAAAAACCTCCATGACAAGTAAATTAGAAATAAGGAGTTCAAAGAAGGTGATCTTATATTATTATTCAACTCTCGATTGTGAATGTGTTTGGGCAAGTTGAAGTCAAAATAGAGTGGCCCGTTTGAAGTTGTTGGTGTAAAACCATCAGAACATTGGACTTAAAAAATAAGAATGATGAAATACTTAGAGTCAACGGACACTTGGTGAAGCACTGTCTTGGAAAAGTTGATGATGGCCACGTCGTGGCGGTTCTTTATTTCAAGTGATTGGTAATTTACGTCGTGCCACGACGTTAAATCAGGCACTTCTTGGGAGACAACCCATGTGTCCTTTATTTTTCATTAGATAGGCTTTGTTTTGTGCTAACTAGTTTTGAATTATATGCATGAATGGTGTGCATTGCAGGGGTTGTGTCATAAAAATTAGTTAAGTGTTGAAAAAGTGCGAACCGCACAATTCTGATTGCAATAGTAGAAATCACTTTGCGGTTGCACCATTTTGTGTGCGGTCGCATTACTAGAAGACAAAAATTGCAATCTCTCTGAAGTTGGTCTATTAAAATTCATAGCCAATCTATGGCTGCACACCAAATTGTGTGGCTCGCAAAAATTGTGCGGATGCACTCACTTTTGTGCGGACAGTAAAGCTTCATCAAAGTCCAGGTAAAGAGTGCGGACCGTACTCAAAATTGTGCAGCCACACTCAGCTTAAGTTTTGGGCGACATGGTCAACCTATAAATAGAACCTCAGTGTACTATTCACATCTTTACACACTCTGAGCTCTTGAGATCTAAGCAAGCACAGTGCACATCCAATTGGTTCACAATTCTCATTCATTTCAGTAAGTGTAGATTCTTACTTGCATCCTTCATCACTGGTATGTTCATTGCATCTTTAGATTTTTCGACTTCTCTTAGTTTTTGTTCTTCTGTGGTAGAGTTATTTTTAGAACTAAAATGTCAAATGTTAGTTTCGTGTTCCTAAAAATCATGTGGGCAATATAATATGTGTTCATTGGGGACTAGGTAGATCATTAATCACGTTTATTTTCAAATACCATGTCTAAATTGTGTCAAAATTGCAAAACCTAAACTTAGTGCCGTGTGATTTTAAATTGTGCGGTCGCACAATAATTGTATGGTCCACACTCAAAATTGTGTGGTCCACAGAAAATATGCGGTCCGCGGAAAAGTGTGTGCGACCACACTATTGAAAGATCATAAAACCAGTAGTCTGAACCTGGGATTGTGCGGCCGCACTCAAAATTGTGTGGTCCGCAATGGCAGTCTGTGGCCGCACTCATTTTGTGCGGTCCGTACTATCTCTCCTTTAATCTGTTTTCCTGTAACTATAATGTGACTCTTTCCACTATTTTGAACTCCAATTGACTTATATGCCTTTTATTGTAGATAATGGTTCGATCAAGAGGTAGATGCGATACTTCTAAAGGGAAGGGTGAACCCTCCCGAGGCCGAGGCAGGGGCAACCTCCCACTCTCAGTCCAAAGAGAAATAAACAAGAAGGCAACTACCAACAGAGTACCTGAACCCTCAAAATCCAGTGAGTATTGCTAGTCTAGGGAAGCTTCAGAGGGAAACTTTGTGCAAGCACAACCCAATGGCCAATCTCAACCTAAATAAGTTTCGGGTAGACTACAATTGAGAGATGAATCCTCCTCCCCTTCTAGTTCTTCTGAGGGTTCGGAAGAGGGTAGCCAAGATTCTGAGCCCTCTTCCTCATATTCCCTCTACTACTTATACCCGCTGATGACGATGATGATGTTCCTGATGATGGTAGATGGGGTGACACTAGAGATCCTAGAGAGGTCAAAGAAGAAGGAGATATAGTGGATAGATTTGTGAGCTTGACTACCTTTAATAGGTTCAAGTAATGGTGGCCCCAGATATATCACACTTAAGCGACAATTCTTAGTGAAGGATTTGGATAAATACAATCCTAATGTCCTTCGGCAGTTCAGGGAGAGTAAGGGGTGGATGTGGTTCACCCAGAGTGTTATGGATGCAAATAAACACTTGGTACGTGAATTTTATGCTAATGTGGCACATATCAAGAAAGGTAACAAAGTGAACAAAGTGTGAAATTTGAAAGTTAAATTTGATCAATGCACTCTAAACACCTACATGGGATTCGAGGAGGTAGAGGCAGTCTAGTACATGGAGAAGCTTGCTATGGGTGATGTAGCTTGCCCTTGGGTAGCAGAGATGTAGTAGCTCCAAGACCACCACCACTGTGGATCATAAGGGGAGTTCACATTGTACGGAACACCCTTAACGTTTAAGCGAAAGGGTCGCAAGCCTTAGTGTGTAGCCGGATAGACCCGGACAGAAATGAGAATAATCTTCCACTTATTGAGCAGTTCTGGTGACATCTATCATGGTCGGGTACCCAATCAATGTGGGTGCCATCATGTTGGCCAACATGTTACTGGTTTTCCAAAAAGGTGAATGTTCCTATCCATATCCAAACACCCTCACTGAATACTTTAAGGATGCGAAGGTGGAGCTGAGGATATTTGATATATAGGTGCGGGTTAAAAAGCCCTTCTCATAGTACTCTTTTCAAGGACCGGGCAACCCAAAGTTCAAGGGTAAAGAAACTACCACCAGTGGCTAGCCTGATGAGCCAACGGTGGTGGTTACAAATTTAGCTGCTGAGCCTTCTACAACTGCCATGCCTTCCATAGCAGCCGATCCTTCCATTGAGATAGCTGACATGCCATCACCTCTATTTTCTAGACCTTCTACATCAGTTCCAGTGCCTGACTCATCAACATATCCACTCACTGCGCTGTGAGTCTCACAGACATTGGGTCTCAACAACTGGATGCAAACAGCTACTTCAAAGATGTCTGATATATCCAGTACTATTGCAGCACAGTCTTCTGCCCCAGCAGCATCACAGGTACCTCCGTTAGTGGGGGAAACATTGTTAAAGATCCTGGAAAATCAAGATACCATTATGGATACTCTGGTGGCACATGGGGAAGTCATTGAGGAGTAGGTAAAACAGGTGAAGAAGATGCAAACATTTCAGGCTTCAAAGAAATTGGTGGATAGGTTGAGAAAAGAAGTGGACAAGATAGCATCCGTTGGGAATATACCACTTGATCTGGTGATTGAGCTAGCACCAACAGCACCATCAGTACCTGAGGCATCAGAGGCAGCAACTGGCCAGTGTGAAGATCCAGACCTCATTGCCCACACTGTTGAGGAGACGCTTCAGATGTTCACAAACCCTGTTATTCCCCAATCGGAGGATGATGAGATCCAGTTGGTGGAGCCCGAGGATGCTGATGATCCCAAGCACACTAAGACAATATATGGAGTTCTCTTAACTCTCTACCCTTCCTTATTCTGATTTTTGTTAAGCATTGGGGACAACACTTGTTCTTATCCAGGGATGGTCTATTTTGATTGATTTGATATGACATTGGCTTGTAAGAACTTTAATACTCTTTTTCTTTTATCCTTATTCTCTCTTTAATTATGTATATATTCCTCCCTCTTTTTATGATGTATATATTCTTTTCCCATCGGTTTGTATGTTTATTTGTCTTACTTTCAATAGTTTATTTCATAGCTTCTTTAGTTTATTTTTTCTTAGTAGTATAACTTCTTATTTGTTTTAATATCTTCTTTCTAATTTAGTAACTTCTTTTTATGTTTAAGTGAGCAATAAGCCTTGGTTTTCTTAATGCCATGGCTCTTTCCAAAGGTCGGTTTTGTGTGAACCTGGTGGCTTTTTCTAACGATGGATGGCATGACAACTTTTTTAAGGGATTGACTCCGTTTTTGATGTTTAGGTAAAAATAGTAGTATTAATGAATAAAAAGGTTCAAGCATGCTTCACTTGGTACCAACACAGTTAACTACGGCCTTATGGTTAAAAAACGACTCTTGTGTTGACTTGAGCAATCATCGAGTGTTTTAGTTGAATCATTAGTGATTTTCAATCTTGAATATGGTTGTTGGAGGCCTCGACTCTATCCTGTTTAACAATCCAATTGTGTAAGAAGTGATATTTTTGTTGCAAGTCCAAGTACCCGTGCAAATGGTCTAGAATTTGCCCCGAATGTGTTTCTAGGCAAAATTCTAAGTTTTGCTTGGCTTAAGAAGTGATTGTAGGCTCTCCTTGACCCGCTTGAAATTTGACATTTCCCACCAATGTTTCTATCCCTAGCCAACATATTTGAGCCTAAGGCCTTTCTCATTTGATAGCCACGTTACAAGCCCTTACCCATTTTGTAGTGACTCACTCTTGACACCCTAACTTATCACTCTTGAGGAGTAATTGGCTAAAACATTAGTTTGGGGAAGAGATGAGGAGGTTGAAAGTGGTAAGAAGGCACAAAAATAAAAAAATCGAAGAAAAGGAAAGGCAAAGAAAAAGAAAGAACGAACAAAAGAAAAATGCAAAAAGAAAGTGAATAAAGTGAAGAGTTGAAGGGATTCAAAGAAAAGCAATGATGCAAAGCATGGAGAAAACAAAGAAGGAAAAAATGACCATCATGACTGAGAAAGAGTGATGTTAAGTCTCTCCAGTTTCCCCGAGGAAAAATATAACGACTCAAAGGGTCGGCAAAACATGAGCCAAAAAGATAAAAATGGAGTGCTTAAGGAAAGATGAACCCGTTTCTATTCCAAAGTTAACTACCCCTGTCCAATAAGCCTTAATTACATTCCAAAAAAGCCCTACATGATTTCAAGCCGAGTGAACTTGTATTAGTGGTGATTTACATGAGGGGCAAGGATATGGTACTTAGAGCCGTACTTGTGACATTCTTTTGAGAAAGATGAGCGAACTTTTCACAAATCCCTGAATTGAATGATATATTCTTAAGTGAGATGTTAGAACATTGAGTAGAGGGAGAGGAGTTTGGGATCCACAATGACCTACATGAAAGAGTGAGCTTCCTTGATGAATAAAGTCAACTCTTGATGCTCTAGTGTCATGTTTGAACTATTGAACTTGAAAAGTCAAATAATTGCATTGTTGATAATTCATAAGTATAATGGGTAATTGTTGGTCCCAATTGATGTGTGTTTGATTCACCTTAGGCTAACTGAAATAGATCTTTTCTTGTGGAGGTGGGAATTACCTTATTTGCTTGAGAACAAGAAAAAGCTTAAGTTTCAGGGAGTTGATATGTAGGGATTTTGACTACTTATTTGCACCGTTTTACTTTTGTTTTAGCTCAACAATTCTTGAAATTATTCTCGAGAACTGATAAAATGTGCTTACTTGTAGGATTATTGGAAAATAATCCAAAGAGATGAAAATTAACTCACGAAGGAGTAATTTTGAACAAGGACCAAAACAAAGCAAAAAAAGAGCAAAGTACGGACCGCACCATACTGTGTGCGGCCGTAGAGCATAAAGAGACCTCTGATAGATTTTCTTTGCAAAGTGCTGACCGCACAATAATTATGCAGCCACAGAAGATGAGGTTCAGAGAGATGTGATTTTGGTCCATAAAGAAGTGCGTACCACACCATTATTGTGCCGCTGCAGAATCAGAAGTGCAGCTGCACTCATAAATGTTCAGTCCACAGAAGTGTCTTATGTCAAAGCTTGAGTTCAAGAGTGCAGCCGCACTCATAAATATGTGATTCGCAGAATCTGAAGAAGTTCGGCCGCAACCCAGAATTGTGCGGCCGTAGAAGTCCAAACTATCAAGCCAATATCAAATTGCGGATCGCACACAAAATTGTGTGGCCGCAGAACCTCTGCATGGGTAATTTTGTCCAATAATTTCAGTTGTGTATATATTGTCTTTTTGGTCAAAACTAGGTCAAGTTTTGAACACCAGATAATAGATGGCCATTTTCTTTACTGGTTTGGGTAACTTTGTAATAGTTTATCAATTTAACATAGGATTTTCTTCCCTTTATCATCTATTATGAGTTTAATCTTATTTTCTTTCTTAGTGTCTTCAATGTTCTTGATGAGTAGCTAAATTTCTAGCTAGGGCTATGACCTAACCATAATGTGGGTACGTAATGGGTGTTTAATTTAGGGCTTGTTTGTGATTGAGTGAATGATATTTAGCCTAGTTCTTGCTTGAATTTAAGAATTAATGGCTGCAAACATTGATTCATGCCTAATTGACTTATACTGTACTTGAGGAAGATAGACTAAGTCTAGGGAACTTGGCTAACAAGGTGTGAGCACGTGATTTTTGCCTCACAGGAATTACTCCTACAGAATTCCCAAAAATTAGATTTTCCTTTTAATTATTTGTTATTTTAGGAATTATTGTAGAATTTTTCCAATTATTTGCATTCCTTGCGTGCATGTTCAATTTTAGTTAATTCATAAAAAAATATAAAAAATATAAAAATACATTACATTTACATTTAGGATTTAATTTTATATTTTTAGATCAATTAGTAAATTAGTTTATTTTATAAAAATGAAAAAATCACAAAAAAAAATTCATGTTGCATTTTCACTCCTTAATTTCGAATTTTGTAGCTTTTTATTTTAAATTAGGAGTTAATTAATTTTTGTAAATACCATGCTTGAGTAATTAATATTTTTGATAGGTTAATTTAGTTTTAAGATTTAATTTAGGTTTTAATTTATTATTTTAAAAAGGAAAAGAATTTTGAAATTGAAAAGAAAAGAAAAGGAATAAAAGAAAAGGATTTTGGGCTCTTTCATTTAATTTCCCCCAAGCCCAAATCGTTTTCCTCTATTACCCATCCAAACCCGACCAAATCAGGCCCAAATTCGTTCTCCTACCCGGTCTGCCCCACCAGTAACCAAAACGACCCCGTTTCGATTCCTCAAATCAGGACCGTCGATCTCACTTGATCGAACATTACAGAACTGGGTCCCAAAAATTATATAAATGTCCAAAAGCCTACCCTTCATTTCTTCTCTCTCATTTCATCTCCCATCCTTAGAGACCAAATCCTAACTCTAGCACCGTCCCCAAATCCTCCACTTTCTACGGTGGCGGCGCCATATCTAAACCGTCCCAAATCCACACCGCATAACCCCCATGACTCCCTCATACCACCCTAATCCTCTTCAAATCTTAAATCTGAGTTGAACCCTAAAATTCCAAAACCCCAAATCAGTGAGTTAAGTTGAAGGTTTGGACTGAAATTGACCTTATTCGTGTGTTTTCATTTGAGAACACACGATTGAGGCCTATTACGGTCAAAATCGAAGGCTCGAGGAGTAATTTCAAGATTTGGCCCATCTGGTTTTTAGGTATTTTCAGTTTCTTTTTTTTTGTCTTTCTCTCATTTTTCTTCTTCTTTTGTGTTTAATTTCCAGTCTTCATCTCTTCCTGCTTCATCTCTTCTTATTTTTCTCTATTGTTTTGTTTTTCGTTTTGAATCAATTCTGCTTGTTTGTTTAAAATTAAATTTTGTGCTTGCATGTCGTTTTAATTTCTTTGTTCTTTTTGTTATTTCATTTTTCTAGTTTTCAAAGAAAGGAATTCTGAGTTTTCTATTGGGCAATTCTGTTTAGCCCTGCAATTCTATATGGGTTTTGTTAAGCATAAGCCCAGGAAAAAAAAATTCAATCTGGGTCTTATAAGCCCATGTCTGGGCTGAACCATCGGGTCAACTTAACCCATGTGGTTTAAGGGGTAAAAATAAGGGTCTTAAGGGTTAGTTTAGGAATTCTATGTTAGGGAATCTTATGTAACTGAATAGGGAAGCTTCCTAGAAGGTTGGTTTGGGACTTATCTGAAAAATTGATTTTTAAGCTAAGGATCAAAGAGCAAAGATGAAAATTCCAAAAGGGGAAAAGGGCAATAACTAGACATTTTTCTGCTGCCCTAAATTGCTCCCTATAAATTGCTCATTGCTTCATTCTCAAGTCAAAAAAATTAGAGACTAAAAAATTCTGAAAAGTTGAAAACGGCTAGACTAGAAAAGCTTTAAAATTACATTGAAATCCCTGCATTTTTTGGAAAGCTGCTCAAATTCTGCTTGGTTTTAGTGTTCTCTGATTTCATTGGTTAGCTAGAATTTCTGAAAGTTTCAAAGGATCTGCGCCTGGGTAAAAATGGCTTGAGTTTTGGGGTTTAAAAGTCTTGTTTGAGCTGTTGTTTAGGATACTTTTTCATTGCTGATTCTTAAGTTGATTTCTGCTGCTGGTAAATTGCTGATTCTCCACTTTGTTTAACGTAAAAATGGTAACAATAATTAAATTTATAAATGGGACTCTAAAAATACGTGATCTATTCCCGAGCTAGCTTGTAAGAGTGATTGATGTTAAAACGTGAAGTAAGACAATAAAGAGCGAGTTAGCCAAAGCGATAATCAGACTACTAATGGGACGTTCCCAAGCGTAGAACAATCCAGTAAGTACCTCGGAGCCAGGTGTCGAGCATATCTCGGGCTTATTGAGGGTAGTCGGGAAGGGGATAACAGATAAAGATATAAGTAAGTAAAGCGCTATACTATCAATCTTGAACTAAATGATGAAGAACGAACAAAGAAACAATATAATGCTAAGACGACCTCGGGGTCGATGAAGACTGATGATTTTAGAAAAAAGAGAGAGAGAGATGTTATTGCATTGTGGAGAAGTGGAGCAACATCAATCGTTTACAAGGTAGGGTGAGTCCCCCTTATATAGGCGAGGGGACTCGGTAAAGTAAATATTAATTGCAAAGGTACAAAGATGTGATGGCCTGACGCAAGTCCTCTCAGTAGGCTCTTAGATAGGCCAGACCTGTCAGGTGTGGCCATGCGCAGAGGAGATTTCCTTTCTTATCCTGACCTCAGGCCCTGCTTCCGTCGACTCAGACCTTGATGAGCCCTGAGGTCGGGAACTCGATCGTGGCCTTCCTCTTTCGGGGCCTTGGGGAAGGCTTCTAAAATATCTTTGATAGCAAAAATCAAGTCTTCTGATTTTATCGCATACACACTTCTTTTGTTTCCCTTTTTAGTTCCAGGTATTTCTCACTCCTTGATATATGAAATGGAGGAACACGAAGTTATTTGATTGAGTTGAAATCTAGAGCATATCAGTTTATTAAATATTGTTTCCTACATTCCTCAAAATCATCAGATTCTATAGTTAGTTTGATTTCTCTGTTATTTTTGCTTGTTTCTGTTTTAGTTTTAAGTTTGGTTTGTAATATTGGATAAATCATGGGCTCTAGCCACTTGGTCTAAATGAGTTTGAGTTTGGGGTTTTTATAAATGGACTATTAATGCTATTGCAACAAAAGATTCAGTCGATTTGCTTGTGTTGTAGACATTGTTTAGTTCTGCTGAGACCAATGTTGTTTTGGTGTTGATTTCTGCTTGAATTTGTTAAAATGACAAGTATTGGTTTGCTTACTCATAGCCTGAAACATGGCCCCACCATTCTAGTATTTGGCATTTAGCTTACTTTGCTCATATGTGAGTACCTTGAATTCAAAATGGCTTCCCAAATAGATTCTGAATTTGAAATAGATTCTTTTTTGGATTTTAGTTTAACTCTTTAAATTTGGTTTTATTTAGAATGTTTTGGGTCATGTAGTCTAGTTTAAATGTGTTGGTCTGAAATCAGAATTTAGCATTGAGCTTTGATCTCTGAATTTTTGATGTTAAATGAGGAATAATTTGTGTAAAGGTCTTTGTTATCACATTGGGAATCATATTTTCAGTATAGAATGTATGTTGTATTCAAATGTTCTTCACGTGTGATTAAGTTTGTTAGTGTTTGCTCAGATCCAAGGATTTTCATGAAATTTGTAGTATTCTTCCAAACGTTAGTGTTGAAACGTTAAACTGGACCACCGGCAGCCCAGTAATGCCAAACTCTCCTCTTGCCATTATGTTTTAGATTTGGGCTTCATGTCGGGTCCAATTGTGTTCTCGCTTTTGTCAAGTAACCAACAATTGGGTATTGGGCTTCAGGACAGGCCCAGGCCATGGAATAAAATAGAACGATCTTATTTAGTGCTATGCCTTTTTGCTTAGTGAATCAAGTTTGAATCTTAGCCTAAAAGTAATTACAATTTTGTCAAGCCTTCTTTAGTTAATTAGGCCCTTTAATAGTTTGAGGTTTGCTATGCCAAATAAAATCTCAAAACGCATGGCCCTCACTTAATTAATTTTAATCCTTTAGAAATTGAGGTGTGTTATTTAGTTGAATTTTCCATGGACCTCACAAACTTGAAAGTGTATAGTTTCTTTAGGCACGTAATTCAAATTAATTTCCATAAAATCGGGTGTGCATTTCATGTGACCTAAATTAAAATCTCAACAAAATTAAATAAAATGTGTCGTGGACCACAAGTGCATTTCATGTGGTGTAGTTCAAGACGTGTTTTAGATAACGTTGAATTTTCTTTAAAAATAATTAAAAGCAGTTTAATAAGTTAAAATATACCATAGGCTAAAACATGTATTAAAATAAAATAATAGGCCAATTGTAATAGTTTAAGCGACCGTTCCAGAACTACGGAATCCGGGGGTGCCTAACACCTTCCCTCGGGGTTAACAAAATTCCTTATTCAGAATTTCTGGTTCGCAAACTTCTCAAGGAAAGTCGAATTTTCCTCGCTTTGGGATTCTAAAATAAACCGGTGACTTGGTACACCAGAAAACAAATCATCCCAAGTGACGACTATGAATAAAAATGAATAAATAATCACATTTCGAATAATGTCACTTAAATTGGAATAACTCCCTATATATACCTTCGGGTGCGTAAAAAAGGAGGTGTGACACAAGGAATTGGGATGAACTCAAGGAATTGATAGCCTCAATTAAAGGGTTGAATCTAGAGATAGTAAGAGTATCTATCACTTGTTTTATGCATTACCCATTTGGTCTTGAGAAAGCCAAATTAGGTAAAACTACTCTAACTACCGAGAGGTATTAAGAGAGTAATTGCATGTGATTACTATATTACGACCCCGACCAATCAAAATTGCCCTAGAGCCTACAATTCGTTAGATAACCACCTAGGTGGAAGTTACGACCCTAGATCCTTTATAAACATGAAAAAAAACAACACAAAAAATATCGTTCTCTAGATTTTCACTTGCAAACATTTGCATAATCATTAGAAGTAGAAAGAAATAACCAAACATGTGGAAGTGTATTTTGGGCACATCATACACTTAATCTAGATATACCTAATCCAATATAAGCTCTCTGTGGAATCGATCCCGACTCTCATCTGGTAATTACAATTGCATCGATCTCTTCACAATCCCAATTAGTGGTATGAATTTTGGCGTCATCAGCGCCAGCAATCTAAGAATAAGAAAAGGAAAAAGCAATATCAATAATTAGAAAAATTATTTTTACTTGTCCAC
Source organism: Nicotiana glauca (assembly GCA_026770625.1). Taxonomy (NCBI): domain Eukaryota; kingdom Viridiplantae; phylum Streptophyta; class Magnoliopsida; order Solanales; family Solanaceae; genus Nicotiana; species Nicotiana glauca. The sequence continues at coordinate 28,911 of MU770237.1, read as the reverse complement.
TATACTAGATATACATTTTCTGTAATGAGCTGACCGGTCGTGTTGAGCTTTATCATGGTGTTCGGAAGTTTGAGGCCATGAATAGATTTACTTCAGACATTATGACTTGTACGTATGGTCAGAATTGAATTTCGGGAAGTTCAGAGTTGATTTGGAAATAAATTCTCATTTTGGAAGCTTTAAGTTGGAAGAATTGACTAAGGTTGGATTTTTGAGTAAACGACCTCGGAATTTGAATTTAAGGGTTCCAACAGGTACGTATGATTATTTTGGACTCGGGCGTATGTCCAGATCGGATTTTGGATGATCTTGGAGCGTTTCGGCCCCTATTGTGGAAGTTGGCTTCGGGAAGAATTTCATAAATTTGGAATGAGGTGTATTTTAATGTTATCAATGTTCGTTTGGGATTCCGAGTCTAGGAATAGCTCCGTATGGTGATTCTGGTATTGGGAGCGTGTCAAGAAGTGGATTTGGAGGTCAGTAGGTTATTTCGAGGTCATTTGCCGAAAGTTAGAAATTTGAAGGTTTTTGTAAAGTTTGACCAAGAGTGGACTTTTTGATATCGGGGAGGGATTCCGATTACGAAAGTTGGAGTAGGTCCTTAATGTCGAATGTAACTTGTGTGCAAAATTTAAGGTCAATCGGACGTGATTTGATAGGTTTCGGCATCGAATGCAAAAATTTGAAGTTCTAATGTTTATTAAGCTTGAATTAGGGTGCGATTCATGATTTCAATATTTTTTGATGTGATTTGAGTCTTCAAGAAGGTCCGTGTTATGTTATGGGACTGGTTTGTGTGATTGGACGGGGTACTCAGGGCCTCGGGTGTATTCGGGTTGGTTCGGACCAAATTAAAGCTGTTTTGGACTATTGTTGCTGGTGTCTAGTTTCCTTCTTCGCAAACGTGAAGGGAGTCCCGCATTCGTGAAGAGGTATTTGAGGGGCTGCTGGGTTTGGCCTTCGTGAGATAAGGCAATGGATGCGAATGCGAGGCAAGAGCTGGACAAGCCTTCGTGAACGCGGCCAAGGCGATACGAACATGAAGAAGGGGAGAGAGAGATGGGCCTAAGGCCGTTTGGTCTACGCGGATGCGAAGATGGGAACGCAAACGCAAAGGGGCAGGGTAGCTGGCCTTTGCAAACATGATCAAATGGTCATGAACGCGAAAAGAGATTTCTGGGTTTGAGGTTGTTGAGCTATGCGAACGCGAGGGCCGTGCCGCGTTCACGAAGAAGGGTCGAACTGGGCAGTGAGTTGTTTTAAAACGGAATTTTGGCAATTTTCACCTCATTTCTTCTATGGGAGCCAGTCTTGGAGCAATTTTGAAGCTTCATCTTCATCATCTATATCAAGGTAAGTGATTGCCACCTATTGCAAGTGAAATTCCCGGATTATATATATATATTTAGACATGAAAATTTGTAAAATTTGGGATTTTGTAGAAAAATCTAGAAATTGATATTTTTGGATTTTGACCATGAAATTGGACATGAAATTTGGAATAAAATATATATTTGAGTTCGTGGTATTATGGGTAAAGTTTATCTTCGAAAATTTTCGGAATTCGGGCACGTGGGCTCGAGGGTTGATTGATCGACTTTTCGAGGGGAGTTTTGAACTTGTTTAAATTGATTTATTGTGAATATTACAATATATTGTTTTGGGTTTGCACATTGTTTGACTAGTTTTGGAGAGTTGGGCATCGGTTTGAGTTTTTGGAAGGGCTTGGGAGCCGGTTATGGAATTTCGAAGTGATGTAAGTCTCTTTCTAAACTTGTAAGGGAGAATTAACCCCATTGGTGAATCGAATTAATATGTGCTTCTATTTTTGGGGGATACGTACGCATGAAGTGATGAGAGTCCGCATGTAGCTACTAATTATGCTTATGCACGGGTAGTTTTAGGTTTACACCTTGCCTTGTTGATACTGATATTTGATTATGTTTATTATTTGCCTTGAAAGGAATTGAGATCGAGTATGCTTATTAAATGCCTTAAAAAGAGTTGAAATTGAGGATTTCGAGGCTTGAAAGTTTTCATTTGAACTTCATTTGTTTTAAAAGAATTAAAGAATATTATAATAATAACTTGAGAAATCTATGTGCAACCACGTCGCAAATATATTTCTGCGAGTGGTATAAATTTCCTCTACTCTCATGGGAGCGGGCCATTCGCCTCTGCAGGTTAAATAGATGTATCTATGATTCATGCCGTACGACCTCCGCAATGCACATTTTATATTTATATAAATGATGAAAAATAAATTTTGAATTTTCTTATTTATAAAAATAATTGTTTACTTACTTCGTGATATTGAGCTTACAGCCGTTCTATCTAATACATGCTTAATTATATCACTGGTATTTTATGTATAACCCATAGTAAGTGTCAGAGTTGACCCTTCGTCACTACTTCTTTGAGGTTAGACTGGATGCTTACTGGGTACGCATTGATTTACGTACTCATACTACACTTGCTGCATATTTTGTTGTGTAGGCAAATATATATTTAGTGGCCTTGTGGGCACAGAGGCGTTGTTAATGCGGGGACTTAGGTGAGTTGCATTCCGTGTTACGATCCGTAGTCAACAGAGTTTCCTTCAAAGTTATTCATGTCTTTCTTGTCTAATTTGTGTTCCAGACAATGCTGTATTTTATTTTATCTTCCTAGTTGATGCTCATGCACTTTTAACACTGGGTTTCGGGATGATTGGGTTGTTCAGTATTTAAATGGTTAAAATATTATTATTCACTCTGTAAATTCCATCATTTACTATTTAATTGAAGGAAATTATGATTTCAAAACTGCCAAAAATGAGAACCAAATTAATTATTTATTTTTGGCTTGCCTGACAGCAGTGTCGGACGCCATCACAACCTTTAATGGATTCTGGATCGTGACAACATGGTATCAGCACTAGGTTCACTTAGGTCTCATGAGTCATGAGCGAGTCTAGTAGAGTCTTGCGGATGAGTACAGAGATGTCTGTACTTATCTTCGAGAGGCTATAGGTCTGTTAGGAGCACTTCCCATCTTGATTCGTCATCGTGCGATTTGATTCCTTTGAGGCTTATGCTTTTATTTCTTTCCTATTCAATCTTATGCGATGCGAAGCACTTGATATCAATTGAGAATCAAGGAATTGTAAAGGTACTGCAAGTGTGGTGCAGGATGTTTCTCCCTGCCTATTCGATTATGCTAATATCGTTGCCTTGTGTAACGACCCGACCGGTCCGTTTAGCAGTCGGAGGCCATGAACAACTTCATTTCAGGTGCTATGACTTGTACGCGTGGTCGGAATTTAATTTCGAGAAGTCCAGAGTTGAATTGGGAAGAGAAGTCTCATTTCGAAAACTTAAAGTTGAAAGAATGAACTAGGATTGGAATTTTGAGTAAACGACCTCGGAATCGGGATCTGAAGGTTCCAGCAGGTTCGTATAATAAATTCGGACTTGGGCATATGCGGTGGGTTTTGGATAACCCTGGGGGTGTTTTGACGCATATTGTGGAAGTTAGTATTTTAGATGAAATTTCATAAAGTTTGGTTTGAAGTACATATCGGTGTTATCAATGTCCGTTTGGAATTCCGAGACTGTGAGTAGCGCCGTATAGTGATTCTGGAGTTGGGGGCGCGATCGGTGAATTCGGAGGTCCGTAGACCATTTTGAAGCCATTTGGCTAAAGATAGAAAGTTGAAGTTTTTTGGAGAGTTTGACCGGGGGGTTGACTTTTTGATAACGGGGTCGAAATCAAATTTTGGAAGTTGGAGTAGGTCCGTAATGTCAAATATGACTTGTATGCAAAATTTGAAGTCAATCGGACGTGATTTGATATGTTTCGGCATCGGAAATAGAAGTTGAAAACTTCAAAGTTCATAAAGGTTGAATTGAGGTATAATTCGTGATTTTGGTGTTGTTTGATATGATGTAAGGCCTCGAGCAGGTCCGTAATGTGTTTTGGGATTGGTTGGTATGATTGGTTGGGGTCCCGGGGGCCTCGGGTGGATTCCGGGTGGTTAGCGGATCGAAATTTGGAAATTTGGAAGGCTGAGTGTGCTGCTTCTGTCATAACCACATCTGCGGTTCCTGGACTGCAGAAGCAGGACCGCAGATGCGGTTTGAGGCCCGCAGAAGCGGAAAGGGGGGTCAGGCCCAGGTGGACGCAGAAGCGGCTTTTTGATCACTTAAGCGGAACCGCTGATGCGGTTTATCTTCCGCTAAAGCGAAGACGGGCTGAAGCCAGAGACCGCAAAGGCAGATCATTTTCCGCTGAAGCGGGTTTCGCAGAAGCGGGATTCTTCCGCAGAAGCGGAAATCCCTGGATGGTAGAATGTCATTTTAAAGATCGGATTTGGTTCATTTCACTCATTTTCTTCACTTCATTTGGCGATTTTGGAGGGGCTCAAAGGAGGGTCTTCATCAACAACGTTAAAGTATGTTATCCCTACCTATTATAAGCTAAATACGTTGATTTTGTATGGATTTAAGCATGGAAATTAGAGTAAATATTGAGGTTTTGGTTGAAAACCTAGAAAATTATAACCTTGGATTTTAGCCACGATTTTGAGTATGGAATTAAGAGAAAATCATATATTTGAGTTCCTAAGGTCATGG